>SJXQ01005744.1:41070-322320 GCA_006408695.1 Aepyceros melampus
CTCCAAGCAAGAATACTGGAGTGGGTTGCCATTTCCTTCTCCAGGGGATCTTCCCAACCCAGGGATCGAACCCGAGTCTCCCGTATTGGAGGCAGACGCTTTAACCTCTGAGCCACCAGGGAAGTGACTAAAAAAAAATTTTAGAATGTAGTCTTTAAAATTTAAAAGGTAAAGGTGAATTTTATTGTATATTTAATTATACTTCAATGAAAGTGTAAAAATGCTAAGGACATTCTAGGTGATCAGTTCTGCCTGACAGAATTTGAAGCTGATCTTCACCTTTCTCTAAGTCCTTGTACTTTAATCGTGGGTAGAACCTATGAGATGTCACACTTATGATTATATTATATGACAAAAGGGGAATTGTCCTGGTTGGGTCTCTTAATCACACGAGCCCTTTATTTTTTTATTTTTTAAGTTTTTTGGAATAACATTTTTGAAGTAAACTTTATTTTTTATTTTTTTCTTTAATTAATTTTTATTTTTTAGTTTGTTTTGCTTTACAATACTGTATTCGTTTTGCTACACATCGACATGAATCAGCCATGAGTGTATCCAGCTTGCCAAAGAAACAGAAGTCAGAGAGATGCAGAACAGTTTTTCTGGAAGAAAAATATAATCCCTGTTGTGAACTGCCTATGTTGAATGTCACATATCAAGGAAGTGGGAATGAGTTCTTGAGTTAAACTCAGCCAACAGCTAGCAGATAAATGAGGGCTACAGTCCTACAACCACAGATGAATTTTGACAACAACTATTATGCTGGTAAGAGGACTTTGAGCCCCAGATGAAAATCACAATCCTGGTCCATGCTTTAATTTCAGGCCAGTGAGTCCCTGAGCAGAGAATCCACTCACTGTGACTGGACTTCCAACCCAAAAAAGTGTGTATGTTTTCTAAGCTACTAAGTGATGTGTTAGCTAGCAAGAGAAAGCAAGTTGATGCTTATGTAAGTATTCACTGGAACATTATTTGAACTTTGTTATATATTTAAACATTCTTTTAACTAAATGTTGAGATAAGAAGAAAAAGGCTGAACAATATCATGGAACTAGCTTGTTAATCTTCACAATAAACTTTGGTCTCATTAGAAAAAAAAAAAAGGGTGCTAGTTACTGATCTCAAGCATAATTCATCTAAGCCTGTGCCAGAGGGTGCAGATAAGGATTACTACAGTGTATGGTGCATGATGAAGGAGAAAAAAAAGTGTTCTGAGCTGCATTACAATGTTCAATCAGACAGTTGGGTCAGTTAATGTATGAGCTAAAGGTTGGCATATCAATCTCCTTAGCTGTCTGGAAAGAGAATATGGCTATTGTCCATGATATGGAGCTGCATGATTCAGGGAAGATCATTTAAAATGTCTTATGAGTGAGTGAAGTCGCTCAGTCGTGTCCGACTCTTTGCGACCCCATGGACTGTAGCCTACCAGGCTTCTCTGTCTATGGGATTTTCCAGGCAATAGTACTGGAGTGGATTGCCATTTCCTTCTCCATAATGTCTTATAGTCATATATATATATATGTGTGTGTGTGTGTGTGTGTGTGTGTGTGTATAAATTTCAATTGCAATTCCTCTGTATCAGTACTTTTAAGTTAACTTTCATGATTAGGTATATTAAAGTTTATTGAAATAAAATTTACCATGGATATTGCAAAACATATGTGCTTCCCATTTGAAACCAGTTTATCTCTCTGCAAATGGATTTTAAACTTGGCATCTGCATAGCACTAACCATCTATGCTACTGCTAAATCTATGCCTGGTGGACTCCAAAACCACAAGCTGTATGTGAAATAACTAAACAAGAAAAAGAAATGGCCAAATATCAGTCCAGTGCTCCACAGAATGCTTTTGGATAACAGATTTCAGAGCAAATGCAAAATACTGCTTTCATATCCTTGCTTCTTGAATCAATATTTAAGGAGTAACCCATTCATTTCATAAACTCTTATTCCAAAACCCAATATATGGGACATGGAACACAAATAAATAAGGAATGAATGGTGGCTGGAAATAAAGACAGATGATATCTGGTGAAATGAAGTGAAATGACTATAAGCAAGTTAAATAAAGCACATATTTCAAAGACTTGCAGAGAGTTAACAAGTATATAACAATGGATAGAAAGGAATTATAAAAAGCAAACCATACAATTTATTTTTCTAAAATAAATAACTGAATGTTTTGTCATAAGCACCTATGAGCCACCAGTCACAGATTGAACATATAAGTTTCTATTAAGAGCTTCTGAAAACTGTGGGTATGTAGTTCAGTTCAGTTGTGCAGTCGTGTCCGACTCTTTGCGACCCCATGAATCGCAGCACGCCAGGCCTCCCTGTCCATCACCAACTCCCGGAGTTCACTCAGACTCACGTCCATTGAGTCTGTGATGCCATCCAGCCATCTCATCTTCTGTCGTCCCCTTCTCCTCCTGCCCCCAATCCCTCCCAGCATCAGGGTCTTTTCCAATGAGTCAACTCTTCGCATAAGGTGCCCAAAGTACTGGAGCTTCAGTTTTAGCATCATTCCTTCCAAAGAAATCCCAGGGCTGATCTCCTTCAGAATGGACTGGTTGGATCTCCTTGCAGTCCAAGGGACTCTCAAGAGTCTTCTCCAACACCACAGTTCAAAAGCATCAATTCTTCGGTGCTCAGCCTTCTTCACAGTCCAACTCTCACATCCATACATGACCACAGGAAAAACCATAGCCTTGACTAGACGGACCTTAGTCGGCAAAGTAATGTCTCTGCTTTTGAATATACTATCTAGGTTGGTCATAACTTTTCTTCCAAGGAGTAAGCGCCTTTTAATTTCATGGCTGCAGTCACCATCTGCAGTGATTTTGGAGCCCAAAAAAACAAAGTCTGACACTGTTTCTACTGTTTCCCCATCTATTTCCCATGAAGTGATGGGGCCAGATGCCATGATCTTCGTTTTCTGAATGTTGAGCTTTAAGCCAACTTTTCCACTCTCCTCTTTCACTTTCAACAAGAGGCTTTTTAGCTCCTCCTCACTTTCTGCCATAAGGGTGGTGTCATCTGCATATCTGAGATTATTGATATTTCTCCCAGCAATCTTGATTCCAGCTTGTGTTTCTTCCAGTCCAGCATTTCTCATGATGTACTCTGCATATAAGTTAAATAAGCAGGGTGACAATATACAGCCTTGACGTACTCCTTTTCCTATTTGGAACCAGTCTGTTGTTCCATGTCCAGTTCTAACTGTTGCTTCCTGACCTGCATACAGATTTCTCAAGAGGCAGGTCAGGTGGTCTGGTATTCCCATCTCTTTCAGAATTTTCCACAGTTTACTGTGATCCACACAGTCAAAGGCTTTGGCATAGTCAATAAAGCAGAAATAGATGTTTTTCTGGAACTCTCTTGCTTTTTCCATGATCCAGCGGATGTTGGCAATTTGATCTCTGGTTCCTCTGCCTTTTCTAAAACCAGCTTGAACATCAGGGAGTTCACGGTTCACATATTGCTGAAGTCTGGCTTGGAGAATTTTGAGCATTACTTTACTAGCATGTGAGATGAGTGCAATTGTGCGGTAGTTGGAGCATTCTTTGGCATTGCCTTTCTTTGGAATTGGGATGAAAACTGACCTTTTCCAGTCCTGTGGCCACTGCTGAGTTTTCCAGATTTGCTGGCAAATTGAGTGCAGCACTTTCACAGCATCATCTTTCAGGATTTGAAACAGCTCAACGGGAATTCCATCACCTCCACTAGCTTTGTTCGTAGTGATGCTTTCTAAGGCCCACTTGACTTCACATTCCAAGATGTCTGGCTCTAGATTAGTCAACACATCATCATGATTATCTGGGTCATGAAGATCTTTTTTGTACAGTTCTTCCGTGTATTCTTGCCACCTCTTCTTAATATCTTCTGCTTCTGTTAGGTCCAGACCATTTCTGTCCTTTATCGAGCCCATCCTTGCATGAAATGTTCTCTTGGTATCTCTAATTTTCTTGAAGAGATCTCTAGTCTTTCCCATTCTGTTCTTTTCCTCTATTTCTTTACATTGATTGCTGAAGAAGGCTTTCTTATCTCTTCTTGCTATTCTTTGGAACTCTGCATTCAGATGCTTATATCTTTCCTTTTCTCCTTTGCTTTTTGCTTCTCTTCTTTTCATAGCTATTTGTAAGGCCTCCCCAGACAGCCATTTTGCCTTTTGTGGGTATGTAAGTATATGCAATATTTATAATGTTTAAAGTTCAGTTTATTGACCACTTACTATTTACTAAGCACTGCACTTTACATGTATTTTATTTACACTATTAATGTAATGGTAGGAGTTAGATATAACTGTTTTCCCAGTCTAGCCTACTTAATCATATAGATGGAAAACACTAAGAACAAGTATAAACAATAATAAAAGCTAGAATTTATGAGTACTTATTGAGAGCCAGATATTATTATGAGCCCTTCCTGGTAGCTCAGAGGTTAAAACGTCTGCCTCCAATGCGGGAGACCCGGGTTTGATCCCTGGGTCGGGAAGATCCCCTGGAGAAGGAAATGGCAACCCACTCCAGTATTCTTGCTTGGAGAATCTCATGGACTGAGGAGCCTGGTGGGCTGCAGTCCATGGGGTCACAAAGAGTCAGACACGACTGAGTGACTTTACTTACTTACTTACTTTACTGTGTTATTATTATCTGTATTATCTCATTTAATCTGTGCAATAACTCAGAGACGGTTATTTTGTTTTTAAATTTCCACTATATAGATGAAGAAAGTGCAGCTCAGAGTTGTTATATAACTCACCCCGAATTAGTCAGTGTATATCTGCTTGAATTTTATCATCATGCATATGCTAGTCTGCTTAGTGAAATGATATTGTCCACAAGTAACTATATTATATAATATGATCATTGACAATTATATATCTATATAAAATACTCAGAGTACACACATTAAAAGTATTTCAAAGCAAGATAAAAAGTCAACATTTTTCAAAATAATGAGGCATTGTTTTAAAATGTTTGTTTTCAAAAATTTCTGAAAATTGTGAGAACATCCTTATATGCTCAAAACATACAATTTGGGCTGAGGTTTGTTTTATTCTAAAGCTGTGCAAGTTTATCTTATAAATAAGGCACTTGTTTAAGTCTATGAGCTTTCTGTGGATAAAATACTGGAATAAACTTACTTTCATCATGACACACAGGAACATGAAAACATGTAGATAGACTACTCAACCACAGACTAATTTAATGCCCTCAATAAGTAAACTCATTACTGTTCTGAAACTGCAAACAATTAGCCTTTTGTAATTCTGTATTAAGTTGCTGATTTGTTTTAACCATGCCTCAGTATAAATGATTTCATAGATGATGGACTTGTTTCACCATCTGTAATTAAGTATGGGCCCAGAAACCAAAGGAAACAACAATAAATATGGAACCAAAAACTGAAAAAAGTCTTTTCTTTAGAACATAGGACTTCCCTGGTGACTCAGAGGTTAAAGCGTCTGCCTCCAATGCGGGAGACCAGGGTTCAATCCCTGGGTCAGGAAGATCCCCCGGAGAAGGAAATGGCAACCCACTCCAGTATTCTTGCTTGGAGAATCTCATGGACTGAGGAGCCTGGTGGGCTGCAATCCATGGGGTCACAAAGAGTCGGACACGACTGAGTGACTTTACTTACTTACTTACATTATAACTACTTACTTGGTATTGAAAAAGGAATTTATATATTCTTTTGAATTTGTATCCTGGTACTGACAGTTGTATTACAACAATCATAGAAATAAATTTCATTTTAAATAGTAATAACTCTTTTATTGAGGACTTACATTGTGTCAGGCATTATTCTTTAATTGTACACGCATTATCTTATTAAACTCTCCAAATCACTTTTGCATTAAAAATTGTCACTATCCCACTTTACAGATGAAGTAACTGAAACATACAGAATGTAACCAATTGTATGTGTGTGTATGTGAGTCACTCAGTCATGTCCAGCTCTTTGCTACCCGATGGACTGTAGCCTTTTAGGCTCCTCTGTCCATGGAACTCTCCAGGCAAGAATACTGGAGTGTGTTGCCATGCCCTTTTCCAGGGGATCTTCCAGACTCGGCTTCAAACCCAGGTCAACAGCATTGCAGGCAGATTCTTTACCATCTTAGCCACAAAAGAAAGACTATATTTCACTGATTAAATGAAGTTAAAAAAAAAAAAAAAAGACAACTTGCTCATAATGACAAAGCTAAATTGAGCAGAGAGAGGATTCCAACACAAAACTATCTGATTCCAAAATTTGCTCTATTGACAGCATTAAAGTAATTGATAAAGTTATTGATTTTATGGATTTCATTTTCCCAAATCTAAATCTAATTATAAATTTCAGGTAAATGGTAAAGAGTATTTCACTATTCAATTTTATAGGTACATTTTTTTTTAAAAGCCAAGTACCTCTTCCTACAGAAGACCATATTTTCCTCTGTAAATGAAAATGAAGACAAATTCCACTTTTGAAATGAGTATAAATCATAAATAAATCAAGATAATACAAAATATAGGAGGAAACGTTAAATAACAAAAGATGTATTTAATCTGGAAAAAAAAAGAAAACTGAGGAATGAACTATTGCAATTTTTAAAAACAATGAAATCCTTATAGAATATCTCATTATTACATAGATGTAAGATAAAATGGTTTTTCCAGTAGTCATGTATGGATGTGAGAGTTGGACTGTGAAGAAGGCTGAGCGCCAAAGAATTGATGCTTTTGAACTGTGGTGTTGCAGTCTCCTTGGACTGCAAGGAGATCCAACCAGTCCATTCTGAAGGAGATCAACCCTGGGATTTCTTTGGAAGGAATGATGCTAAAGCTGAAACTCCAGTACTTTGTCCACTTCATGAGAAGAGTTGACTATTGGAAAAGACTTTGATGCTGGGAGGGATTGGGGGCAGGAGGAGAAGGGGACGACAGAGGATGAGATGGCTAGATGGCATCACTGACTCGATGGACGCGAATGTGAGTGAACTCGGGGAGTTGGTGATGGACAGGAGGGCTGGCATGCTGCGATTCCTGGGGTTGCAAAGAGTCGGACACGACTTGAGCGACTGAACTGAACTGAAGATAAAATGGGTGATTTAAATATAAATAGCAGTACTAGTGTTTAAATTAAAATTTCATTAAAAATCTACTAAAACTTATGATTGCCTATAAAAGAGTTCTAACCTTGAAATTCACAATACTCATTTTGATAGCATGCTCTTTGTGAAAGTCACCATGTCACAACTGATAGAAGTGAAAAGGAACAATGGAATACTAGTTGATCTTTATATGTAAAATTCAGATTTTAGAAATGACTTAAAAATGAAATTAGTCTCTTTTCACACAGATTACAACCTAACAGGTATATCCTGTTGGATGTCTTTTTATTTTTGTTCTTTGACAACTTTTAAGGATTTGAATGCACAGTTTCTAAGTTGGATCTAAAATTGTCATTTATTTAGCAAATGATTTTGCCATCCCAAATTATCTTTATTAGGAAAGGAAAAAAAAACAAATTAATAGATCCTTTTATTGATAATGTCAGTGAGTATCAAGCTGCCTAAAAAAGTATTTCACTTGAATATTGTGGACAGTACCTAATAAGGCCATTTAATAGAAATTTATTTTCCCTTTGTGAGCCTATTAAAAAGTATCAATGTATTAACCAGATAAAAGATTTTACCTTAGCTATGATATTTCTGTAATAAAGAAAACACTCTTTTCTAGACTTTGTTTTGCATAGTAAGAAAGGCCAGTGTAGCTAGCATCATCCTATCAGGTTTCTCTTTTTACAGGGTTGATTCTTATTAACAATTTTGGGAAATTACTTTAGCTTTAAAAAAATTATATCTTCTTTATCTTGTATACATTTTCCCAATCAATAACCCTTTGTTTGTTATTCTAGTGGGATATTACAGCAGTTAGGTGAAATTTTAGAAACTCAGAAATGTCAGTGAGTCATGAGAGGAGCTGGTCAGGAAAGTAACACAAGGACTGGGGCTACTATTATAAATTTTAAATTTTTAAAAAAAATTGTTAAAAATATATATAAAATAATTGATTTCATTTTTTATTGCCCAGTCATTGTCAAAAATGCAAATTAATATAGATAACTTCCAAAATTATGTTTCATTAAAAAAAGACTCCACTTTCCCATCTCTAAGTTTGAAATCCCATTCATCAACAATACTACTTAGTCAAGACTACAGTAAGGGATCCGGAATTATTTCTCAGATCTCAGCTGACTGGGTCTTAACTTGATTAATCACCACAATATATGAGTTCTTTGATCTTCACATGTTTACAATAATGTACTTAAATCTACTTAACATGTACTTAACAGAGCAAAAGTCTTAGATTTCTTTGTTAACATTGTGAGAAATAGAATATACTTAATAGAAAGTTTTAGCTTCTTAGCATCTAAAAGGTAAAGAACTTTTTATTATGGAAATATCAGGATAAGGTAAAACAATAGAGGTTGGTTATGCCATCTAAGCTGATAGTATCTATTTTTCTTAGGAATACATCAATTGAAACTTGAGTTGACAAGTTTTTCCAAGAAGAAAAAGCAAAATCCTATACATAGCTGTACATAAGGGACAACAGCGAGTTCTGGGGTGTATTGCAAGCTATTGTTTGATCAACAATCTCTCAAAAACTTTGAGAGATTACACTAGCTACAAAAGCAAAATTAGAACTGCATTTGCAGTTCAAGCAAGTGCAAAGATGAATTCCTCCCAACATGATCCCACTACATGGGTTTCCAAGTTGGCTCTTTAATAAGTTGACCCCTTTTTCTTCTTTCTTTTCCTTATGGGAGAAGGAATATAAAGACAGCTTTGAATGGTGGAGGGCTGCTCTGCTGGCTTTATCAAAGCTCTAGAGATATAAACCAACACTGTAAGTTTCTAGTCATGAAATGAAATAACAAAGTCCATTTGCAGAAAACTTTGAGAGATTACACTAGCTACAAAAGCAAAATTAGAACTCATATTACAAGGGAGAAAATACTTTCAAGTTGATTTTATTTATATTCTGTTTCATGTTATCATTTACACTGTACCATCCTTATCAGAAAACATGTCTATTAGGGTAAGGAGCCTTATTTGTCAAAATTTTTACATAATTGCTCAAGAACTAACAATGTCACTGTGACAATATTACAATGTTACTGAAATCATAACCCAAACCTGACAGCTGAAATTCAGTGCAACCCAAACATGCAAAGCCTCCGGGAGTCTCAGGGTTATTTTTGAAAATCCAAGAATACAAACAAGAATCATCTATGCAAGCAAGCTACTGCATTCCTAGACTGTAATATAGCTATAAAAAAAGAAAAGAATACATTTTGTGCTTGTATTTATTTTTTTTCTTATTGTAACAATGAGTACTTTCAATTAAAAAGTAGGTTTCTTTCCTACTATGTTAAAATATAGTTTGAAGGTATATAATTTATAAAAATTATATATATTATCATTTGCTATACCTAGGTGAAGGAATTCTTTTTATTTCCTTTTAATGCACCAATTCTTAAGAAAGACGTGTTTAACCAATGATAAAGATTCTTCCTTCCGAGAATTTGAGTAAAATACATTGGCTCCTCCATGGTCCACTTACTAAAGTGACAGCTTTCTCCAGATGTAAATGCTCACAATAGGAGAAAGAAAAAGTGCTTTTGAAGCTATAATAAGAATGATAATCCTTACATTATTCATTGTTTCATTTAGAACAAACAATGTGATATTCTATGTATTCTGTGAACTTTGTCATAAAATGGTACAATTCTTACTCATCATGTATATGCACAAGTCCTTTGGGAAAGAAGGCCTAAAAATGAACAACCATGATGAGTTTGCTGAATGCCAATATGAAGATGCATGCTAAAACTACCTTATACATTGGATTTGATATTGTCTGGTTTTGAGTACTTTGAACTATCTCATCGAGTACATGCTGTCATGCCTTAATAAGGATAACTCTGCAGAGAATATTGCGTCCTGAATCTCCTTTAGTATGGTTGGGCAAGGCCCTTCTTTCTCCATTTTGGCAGCTGCTGTGGCAGATCAGCTTGTCAAATCTATGTAGTTATCACTTTCTCTGCATGCTCTGACTAGCCAGTTTTCTCTTTGTAGGTAACTTTAAACTCAATACAACTATTGACACACCATTCATTTGTTTTTTTGTTCAGTTGCTCAGTTGTGTCCAACTCTTTGCAACCCCATGAACTGCAGCATGCCAGGCTTCCCTGTCCTTCACTATCTCCAGGAGTTTTCTCAAATTCATGTCCATGGAGTTGGTGATACCATCCAACCATCCAACCATCTCATCCTCTGTCGTCCCCCTCTCCTCCTGCCTTCAACCTTTCCCTGACCCAGGGTCTTTTCTGGGTCAGCTCTTTTTTATTAGGTGGCCAAAGTATTGCAGCTTCAGCTTCAGCATCAGTCCTTACAATGAATATTGAGGGTTGATTTCCTTTAGTATTGACTGGTTGGATCTCCTTGCAGTCCAAGGGGCTCTCAAGAGTCTTCTCCAGCACTACAGTTCAAAAGCATCAATTCTTCTATCCTCAGCCTTGTTTATGGTCCAATTCTCACATCCATACTTGACTACTGGAAATACCATAGCTTTGACTAGATGGACCTTTGTTGGCAAAGTAATGTCTCTGCTTTTTAATATGCTCTCTGGGATTGTCATGGCTTTTCTTCCATGGAGCAAGTGGTTTTAATTTCATGTCTTCAGTCTCAGTCCACAGTGATTTTGGAACCCAAGAAATATACTGTGCTATTTAATGCTGTAGAGTTTATTCCAATCAAAAGCAAATGATGCATTTAAAAATAACATATTTTTCCTAGAAAAGAAGTAAGTGTATCTCCCATTTTAGACACTAATTATAACAATATTATTGAATTATCTGATTGTCTTGGCTTCCTGATGACCTCCTAGAACATGAGGTCTAAAAATATGTATTATTCTAAGTCAAGCTGTTAAACCAAGTGAGTACTGACATAGGAAATTGAAACCACTATGTTTTCATATAGTCATAAACTTGGAATTTCCTTTCATTTGGGAGCATGCTTTTCAATGAGTACTGCAAAAAGCATGAGGTATGTTGTAAAGAATGTAAAAAGGTATAATTGAAACAGCACTGCTCTTGCATCAATGACTCAGAGTAGTCTTTACTAGTTAAGACTCAAACACACTTGAAATATCTGTGGATAGTAGAACTACTCTATAGAGTCAAAAGTACCCATAGTTTTAATGTATATTCTTCATTACATTGGTTTCAATTAAATATATATATATATCCAAAAATAAAGAAGTGAAAATAATTTAGTTCAAAAATCTTTGAACTAAAGCACATACATAGATGACTAGTTCCAACAATGATTTGAATTAGCCTTATACCATAAAGCATAGGATAAAATAGAGAAACCATTAGCAAAAATGGAAAAATTATAATGTCAGGACCTGAGAAATACATACTACCATAGCTCATAGGTGTTTTAATTTTATAGTCAATCAATGAAATTTGCTCTGACCTTGCATGACAAAGAAAGCACAAAAAATCATCTAAGTTACTATCAAGGCCTATGGCATGCAGTTCTAGGAACATATGAGTTGCATATTAAATTATGTAAAATGGTGTATAATAATTTATATCTTATTAAACAAATGAGAAAATACTATGTGCTAATAGGTACTAAGCATGGCAACAAAAAAAAAAAAAGGAAAAAACATAATCAAAGAGGTCATAGGTTATTACCATAGTATACTACCAAATAAAAGGAAGCAATCCACAATGTGAGTTGTTTCTTAAGAAAGTACATTTGTGTGAGGCTCTAGAAGGCATTAAGTGGGGCTTAGGGTGCAAAGACGGAGAAGGCAACGGCACCCCACTCCAGTACTCTTGCCTGGAAAATCCCATGGATGGAGGAGCCTGGAAGGCTGCAGTCCATGGGGTCGCGAAGTTGGACACGACTGAGCACTGTCCCTTTCACTTTTCACGTTCATGCATTGGAGAAGGATATGGCAACCCACTCCAGTGTTCTTGCCTGGAGAATCCCAGGGACAGGGAAGCCTGGTGGGCTACCGTCTATGGGGTCGCACAGAGTCGGACACGACTGAAGCGACTTAGCAGTAGCAGCAGTAGGGTGCAAAGAATTGGAAGAAGCAATGGATAAGAATAGGCAAGGAGTTTGGATGAAGTCAAATTTTACTGCTGACCTATATTTAGGCCGTGCCTGAATGTCAGCATGAACAAGCTTTCTCTTTGTTGCAAGTCTCTAAATTACATTGTCAAACTTGCCTGTGTGCAACCTTGCTTGTCAACCTTGCTTGCAACTCTTTGTGACCCATGAACTGTAGCCTGCCAGGCTCCTCTGTCCATGGGATTCTCCAGGCAAGAATACTAGAGTGGGTTGCCATGCCCTCCTCAAAAGGATCTTCCTGACCCAGGGCTCAAACCCATGTCTCTTACATTTCGTTCATTGATAGGTGGGTTCTCTATCGCTAGTACCATCTGAGAAACTCCTTGTCAACCTTGGATTCATTGAATATAACTCTATGTCCTGGAAAAAAATAAAATAAGTGAATGTATGCACTTACACACGGACATGTGTAATTCCCCTATGGGCAACAAAATCATATTAATTGGCAAGTAGATTTGTATGCACTAGCCTTCCAATTTCTAAGAATTTCAGAAGGAATTCATATATTTTATATGCACAGGGCATTTTGGGTATCTTTTAAAATTTTGGAGATGTGGCAAATGGCAACCCACTCCGGTATTCTTGCCTGGAAAATCCCATGGACAGAGGAGCCTGGTAGGCTGCCGTCCATGGGGTCGCTATGAGTCAGACATGACTGAGCGATTTCACTTTCACTTTTCACTTTAATGTATTGGAGAAGGAAATGGCAACCCACTCCAGTGTTGTTGCCTGGAGAATCCCATGGACGGGGGAGCCTGGTGGGCTGCCACCTATGGGGTCGCACAGAGTCGGACATGATGAAGTGACTTAGCAGCAGCAGCAGCAGCAAAGTTGCAGAGTGCACCATCTAGTGGTTCAGTGTAGTACCTGACAATATCCTCTAGTGTTACACTGCACCGAGTTCTTGTTTTGCAGTTTTCTTTTACAGTTGTGTTATCCCTTCTGTTTGCCTTTATTGCCATTCACCATAGTGCTCCATTCTTTTGAAGAGAAATGAACACAATTAGCATAGCGTTTATAATATCCCCTTCCATAAATCTGTTCTGTCATTGTTCATCTTAAACTGTAGAAACTTCATCAGAGACACCTGATTCATGCAATAATAATAGCTGTGATATATATCATGGTCAAAGAATGAGTGAATCCCAAATGCAATCATCCATCTTCCCTCACAAAACTAATGTTACAATTGGAGCAGTATATGGACCTTTGCCTTCCTCATAGTTTCTCAGATCAACTGTCAAATCTACATTGAAATGTTGTCTTCATAGTCACATTTGACTTGAAATATTTCTTGTTTACTCCAGCCCAAAGATGTACTCAAGAGTTTCATGATGGCCCCATGAGTCTTTGTAGAATAATAATACAGCATTATGAATTGGGACTTCCCATGACGAATTACATCCTGGGAGAGAAGTGTATCTTACTAGCCCATGTTCATAGAACTTAAAATTGATATATGTCTAGTTATTTCTTATTTTGCATGCATTTTCACATGCCAGATGATGCTTTTAACAAATTTTAAGATTCTCATTCAACTACCATTAATGACTGAAGAACAGAAAACTGCATATTTAGCTGTAGAAGTATATAACTATATCTCTACACAGCTACAAAGAGCAAATATAAACATATTAAAGGCCTTGCAGGACTCATACAAACAATAAGGCTCCAGCACTTGGTTACCTTAATCCAGAATAGAATTTCCCCAGTTCACCAACTTAAACTCTGACTGACATTTTTATTGCTATTGTTAGAACTTTTTGAAATAATGGGGGGAAAAGAGGAAGAGATTTTCAGAGATATTCATTCTTCAAGATACTTGGAGTTTTTTTCTTAGACTTTCAGCTATAGAATACCAAACATTACACAGAAGAACTACAAATTATTTTAAATAAATAAAAACTTTCCTCTATAGCATACTTTTTCAGTTAGTAAACAATTAAAAAGCTTATATCTAATTCTCTTCTAAGGAAATGGCAACCCACTCCAGTATCCTTGCCTGGAAAAATCTCATGGACAAAGGAGCTTGGTGGGCTGCAGTCCATGGGGTCACAAAGAGTCGGGCATGACTGAGCGACTAATACTTACTTACCTCAAAATAGGTATATTTGGGAAAACAAAAAGAAAAAAATAAAATGCTCTTCTCTACTAAGACAGAGTTAATGAAGAAAATTAGAATCCTCTTTCTATTTTTACTTTGGTCAAAGTTACCTGTTATACATAGACAAAATCTTTATTAGAAATGAAGCGTTTATTGAAAAATGTCTAAAGCTGCTATCTTTGTTCTCCATATTCTCAGATGGTAGTGAAGAATTGCAGTGATTTTACTGCTTATTCCCTGTTGCTACCTTCCATACTTTCAGACTATAGTTGTGGCAGATTGAAAATAAGAAATCCCTGAAACAGTGACAAATGTACTTCATCGCCTTTCTGCACAGCCATTTGCTCTTGTGCAACAGAGAATCAAATTGGAATGTCCTGCAGTGTATGACTTCTCTGGAATATTTGCTGACAGTGGCAGAATATTTGTCAACAGCTCTGCAAGTTGTATAGCGACTTCCTCCTGTTGTCTCTTTGTCACTGAAAAGTAAAGGAACAAGTTCACTGGACACCAACTCTATTGGTCACTCTAGCAACATTCATATTCACCAAACCAAGATAACTTTAGGTAGAGAAATGCCCCTGCCTTCCAACATGAGAGATAGATAAATTCATACGCATAGACAGAAATGCTTTAGAATAAAATTGGGATATAAAAAAAATAAGACAATGGGAGAACAATGTAAGTTCCAAGCCATGTTCTGAGTATGCCTATTCAAACTATCTTAAGGTTATGTTTACCTTATCTGGTGTCCAAATTGCAAAAAAATAAAAAAGCTAATTCTTTTTGTACATGGATATTGTTCTCATACAATTTTCCTTATGCTTAAAATAGTTCTCAACTATTTTTATCATAAGTATAATTTCAGAATATGAATAAGCTTTTTGCTTTACAAAGATGGGATATTCTCACTTTCAGATTACCCAAATTTTCTGTGATTGCCCTCCAATTACTTTAATTACCTAGTGTGATCAATAGGACATTAGTTAAAAAAAGTCATCAACAGTTCTGAGTTCTTCTACTTGAAAACAATTTTAATACTCTTTTATAGGTATTGTAAACCATGCCTAACTAGGCATTTTTTTAGAATTCTTTTTTTTAGGGTGGCCAGAAACTATTTTTCAATAAAGTAAGATTGTAAAACAAAAATCATATAACTTCATTCACTGACTATACCAGGGCCTAGGCTGCATAGCAGCTGAGGTCATTCTCTAATAAATAAATATGTTAAATTAAAACTTCTTTATTTTATTTCAATTTACCCAAAATAAATATTAAAATCTGATTTTTGACTTGTCAGTGGCCTGAATAGTTAATGAGTTATTATAAAATTGGAAATGCTGAGATATAATTATACCCAGAAAAAACTTATGTCAGTGCTGTCACTTTTCTGATATTAGCTGACTATTTATTTCACGTGCTGTCATGAAAGTTTCAAGTCTAGACTTTTTCTCCACTCTGGGCTGTTAGTGCATCTTGACAGTATTAATGGCTCCTTAATGGAATTACACACTAAGCTGAAAGTGCAGCTCTTTAAGTGTTAGCATTTATATTTCACAATCACTTAGCAGGGAAGAAAAAAAGTTTAAATTCTTCTGTGCCAAGCAATCCTACCACTCAGTTATCTTCAGAAATTGTCTGGGAAGAAAAATGAGATCTTGGCAAAATGTTCATTTCAGTCCACTCGCTCAGTCGTGTCTGACTCTTTGCGACCCCATGAATCGCAGCACGCCAGGCCTCCCTGTCCATCACCAACTCCCGCAGTTCACTCAGACTCACATCCATCCAGTCCGTGATGCCATCAAGGCATCTCATTCTCGGTCGTCCCCTTCTCCGCCTGCCCCCAATCCCTCCCAGCATNCAGGAGGAGAAGGGGATGACCAAGGATGAGATGGCTGGATGGCATCACTGACTCCATGGGCGTGAGTCTGAGTGAACTCCGGGAGTTGGTGATGGACAGGGAGGCCTGATGTGCTGCGATTCATGGGGTCGCAAAGAGTCGGACATGACTGAGCGACTGACCTGAAACCTTAGAGCTAAAAGTATTTCAGAAATGAAATTAACCTTAAAGAAGATATGGGAAAAAGGCAGTACCAAAAAGATATTCATTACATAAGGAGATTTAATAATAACAAAATTCACTCATGGAAATAAGGGCAATCATTTTCATTATGGAAATATTTTCACATTACCACGAGTATTTATGAGTTTTAATGTATGCGAAATAACACTCAGACATTTTCTAACTTTAAATCAATTGAACAGTTATGTCTATTATTGTTCTAAAAGAGAATTATATACTCATTAGCTCTTATCTCCTTTAAAAGAGGTAAGATTATAGATTTATAACCTTATCTTATAATCTTATAAGTTTAAAAAATTATACGTTTTTTAAAATTATTTGAATAGATACCAACAGCAAGTCAAAGAAAAAAACAGATTTTAAAACACTCCCTAACATCATACACAGAAACTCAAAATGGAATAAAGACCTAAATGTAAGATCAGACACTATAAAACTCTTTAATGAAAACATAGGCACAGCATTCTTTGATATAAATCACAGCAGTATCTATTTTGACCCACCTCCTAGAATAATGAAAACAAAACCAAAAATAAATAAATGGGACCTAATTAAACTTAAAAGCTTTTGCACAGCAAAGAAAACCATAAACAGGACAAAAAGACAACCCTCAGAATGGGAGAAAATACTTGCAAATGAAGCAACTGACAAATTATTAATCTCCAAAATATAAAACAGCTCAAGAAGCTCAATATCCAGAAAACAACCTAAGCAAAAATGAGTAGATTGACCTAAATTGACATTTCTCCAAAGATATACAGATGGCCAACAAACATGTGAAAAGATGCCCAACATCACTCTTATTAGAGAAATGCTGATCAGAATGACAATGAGGTATCACTTCACACCAGTCAGAATGGCCATCATCAAAACAGTCTAAAAACATATGCTAGAGGGTGTATGGAAAGAAAGGGTATTCTCTTGCACTGTTGGTGGTAATGTAAATTGATACAGCCACTATGGAAGTTCTTAAAAACTAAAAATAGAACTACCAGATGACTCAGCAATCCCACTATTGGGCATATACCCTGAGAAAAGACAAGTGTACCCCAAGGTTCATTTCAGCACTATTTACAATAGCCAGAACATGGAAGCCACCTAAACATCCATTGACAGATGAATGGAAAAAGAAGATGTGGTACATATATGCAACGGAATATTACTCAGCCCTAAAAAGGAGCAAAATTGGGTCATTCATAGTGATGTGGATGGACTTAGAGTCTGTCATACAGAGGGCAGTCAGTCAGGAAGAGACAAATATCATATATCAGTGTATGTAGGTAGGATCTAGAAAAATGGTACAGATGAACCTATCTGCAGGGTGGGAATAGAGACCCACATGAGGGGAACAGACGTGGATATAGGTACATGGAGAGGGGTGGGATGAACTAGGAGATTGCAACTGACGTATGTGCACTGCCCTGTGTAAAACAGATAGCCAGTGGGAACCTGCCATACAGCACAGGGAGCTCAGCCTGGGGCTCCTTGATGACCCAGAGAGTGGATGGGAGGTGAGGTCCACGAGGGAGGGGATACATGTATACATACAGCTGATTCACTGTGTTGTCAGCAGAAACCAATGCAACATTATAAAGCAACTACACCCCAATAAAAAATAATTAAAATAAAACCTACTTTTCCCTAATGCATGTATGATATAGGTATTTGATCTCATAACCTGATTCATTATTGATGATACAAAGAAATAATAGTCATTTAAAAGGCAGAAGCACTAATTAATATAAAATGTGGGGACCACATTTGACTAAAAGGTAAAAACAAAGTTTACATTTCCCCTTAGTTACCTTTCTAGGTGAGAGTTGAAACTGTTCTAGCCCTTACATATTTAAAAATAGTCTGCATTGTTACAGCCATTATTATAATGTACAATATTTAAGAAAACATAATGAAATATTCCTGCACTACATTTCTCACCAAATGTTAGCAAAAGCCATAATATATCCGTGTTGGCTTGCTTTCTTTTCATCCTGATTTTTCATCCAGTTTTAACAACATTTTGTTAATTTATTATTCCCATTAGAGGAAACTCTAAATTTATAAATGTAATATAAGAATGTTTCTGCTTTAAGTAGTTTGTTTATAAAATGAAATGTGTTAAGACATTGGTATTTTATCATTTCAGTCTTTTAAAAATGTCTCATACCTTTAGTATAGCTAGCATGCCACCAAAATAACTGAATGATTAGAACAGATGTGTGTCCACTGCATTGGAGCTCCCCAGTTTAACCAAAATTAAATAAAACAAAATAAATTAAAATGTTAAAAAATCGATGTCTCATCTGAATTAGTGTAACCAAGCAGGATCCTATGGGACCATCTCAGAAGACTCCCACCCACATCCTCCACCTTCCTTTTGTCTGTAGAAAAACATCAGCCAAAAATAAACTTGAGAGAAAACGCAGAAAGAAGAAAACAGTCAAGCAAGATGAAATAATAATACTTTAGCCTTTAAACAAAGTCAAGGACCTTTAGTTCTTCCCCAAGGAGTATAGATAACGTTCTGAGCCATATCCTTTGAGCTATTTTTAAGATGCTAAAACCCCCACCAGGTGGAAGAAATTCACTATATGCTTCTCCAAAGCAGGTAGAGCCCAGATGGATTAGAACGGACAGTTGAGGATGCTGACTCCATATTACATCATCACCAGCCAATCAGAACAATGTCCACGAGCTGATCATGTCCAGCTCCTCCAACACAAGACACCTCAATACCCGCTCCCGGGTGGGTCATACAACCTTGAGGGCACTAGCTCTCTGTGGCTCCCCTTGCCTGGCAAACCAATGAAACTTCCTACCTCACCCCAAACCCCGTCTTTGAGATTTACCTGACACCAGTACACTGGAGCCACCATTTGGCCGCATTAATAACCACACATGGATACAAAAGGGAATACTTGATGCTAGAGCCTGGGGATGTTCTGGCACATAACAGAGGCTCAGTAAACAAGAATAAAGAGATGGTATTCACACACAGAAGGGAGGATGCTTTGGGGTCAAGAGCACCATGAATAAAAACTAGAATGAAGACCTAGCTTACCTGGGGCTCCGTTTCTTTTTCTGATTTGATGACAACCCCATCCTCCAGTGGAGGACACTGAGTAGAGAAGAGCAACCCTGGAGACGCTCACTCAGAAGAGGGCTGGAGGGACGAGGGAAATGCAGACCCGCGTCCTGGGTTCTTTTCAGCCTTCTCCTGCTCCTCCCTCCCAGTGAGGCTGGAGGGCAGTCAGCTGAACATGGTGGTGATTGTTAAAATCAAAAACAAATGGAGCCCAGCCTCAAAAATTCCCTGAGCAGACAAAATCAATTTAGTCACACAAACAAGCTGAATGCACCTTATTTGGCCAGATTTGCACAACTAGGGTGATTTCTTGCTTATGTGCCTGGAAAGCATAAGGAAAACTTAAAACTGTTCCCCGCAAATTGATACAAGGTAACCACTAACCAATTCCCTATCAGTTAAGAAAACTCTAACAGCATAACCCACCTCACTGAAGCATCAACAGTCACCTTCTCCTCACTTACATAAACTGTTTCTCAGACAGTAAAGAAACTGCCTGCCAATGCAGGAGACACAGGTTCGATCCCTGGGTTGAGAAGATCCCCTGGAGGAGGGCATGGCAACCCACTCCAGTATGCTTGCCTGGAGAATCCCATGAATAGAGGAGCCTGGCAGGCTACAGTCCAGGAGGTCTCCTAGAGTCAAACACGACTTAGCGACTGAGCATGCATGCCTCAGAATATGCTCCTGAAGCTCCATCCATACTGGTTTGAGAGTTCTTGGTTCATGAACAGTCTCTGGTCTGCACACAGTAAGCTTTTACTAATTACTACCTTGGTGATGCTGGGTTTTCTTCTGCTATCCTAGACTTTTGACCTGATATGTAGTTACACTTTTGCAGATGTGCTCTGCACTGAGCAGAAGGGCAGAGTCTCCTTCTGAGGTTCTTCACTGCTTCATCCTTTACAGAAGAAGCATCTCTGGGGAGAGAATAAACATGTGAAAAGAATGTCAGCTTGGGGAAACCTTGGATGTCTGGGCCACTGTGATAGGAGGAGACCATGGAAGGTCCTCCAGGATAAAGGAGTAGGAAGGCTCGTTGCTGGAGGTCCCCCTGTCAAGTCAGGCCTCCCTTCTGGGGTCTACCACCTGGCTGTACACTAACTAGAATCCTTTGGTGGAGGAGGGGTGCTTTAAAAAAATGATTGACTGGATTGAACTCATGACTATCTGGGGATTGGTATCTGAAACTTAATAACTCCTCCAAGTGAGGTTCATATGAAGCTAGGGCTGAAGAGCAATGGGATGCAAGACATTTCTCGGAGGGGCTGTGGTTGTGTGGAGGGTGGGAGGACCTAAGAGAAGGCTTATCCGTGGCAGGATCAGAGAACCGTCACGTGGGGGAACATTTGTTCTTCCTCATTTTTCCATGCTGCCTTTTTGAGTGCTGCAGTTGTCAAAGTGGGTCCTAATATGTGGTCTTCAGGCCAGCAACATCAGTGTCACCTGGGTCCTTGTTAAAAACAAAATCCAGTACTCAAGCCCCACTACAGATCCAAGCAATCAGCAAGCCTGGGGATGGGGACTGGTAATCTGGGCTTCAGGGGCTTCCCCAGTGGCTCAGTGATAAAGAATCTGCCGGCAATGCAGAAGTCGCAGGAGATGCAGGTTCGATCCCTGGGTCAGAAAGATCCCCTGGAGAAGGAAATGGCCCCTGACTGCAGTATTCTTGCCTGGAGAATTCCACAGACAGAGGAGTCTGGAGGGCTAAGGTCTAAAGGGTCTCAAAGAGCCAGACAGGACTGAAGCAACTTAGCATGCACACACGCACAATCTGGGTTTTAATAAGCCCTCTGGGTGCTTCTGAAGGAGATCCAACCAGTCCATCCTAAAGGAAATCAGTCCTGAATATCTGTTGGAAGGACTGATGCTGAAGCTGAAATTCCAATAGTTTGGCTACCTCTGCAAACTACACAAAGTGTACATGATACGAAGAGTTGACTAACTGGAAAAGAACCTGATGCTGGGAAAGACTGAGGGCAGGAGGAGAAGGGGACGATAGAGGATGAGATGGTTGGATGGCATCACCGACGAGATGGACGTGAGTTTGAGTGAACCCCGGGAGTTGGTGATGGACAGGGAAGCTTGGCGTGCTGCAGTCCATGGGGTCGCAAAGAGTTGGACATGACTGAGCGACTGAACTGAACTGGGTGCTTCTGGGCATCACTAAAACTTGAGACTCACTGGCCATAAGTAAGAGGTTGCAACAACCCAGACAGGTTAAGGGGGAACAGGGTCAAGAGAAGAATTCATTTCTGCAGAGCTGGGCCAGAGCTCACAGGTAGGTAAAACCCAGTGCGAGCTAACAGGTAACGGCAGTGGGACTCAACATCAGAGACCAAAGTGGGGGCCTGGTGGGTAAGAGTCAGTGGATATACCTGCATCCTCTTGCATGAAAATGTCCTTTCCAATGTGAAAAGCTGTGGGTCCAACATGTTTTGATGTTTTCCTATTGTTGATGTTGTTTAGTTGCTAAGTTGTGTCTGATTTTGTTATGCCAGGGACTGTAGCCCACCAGGCTCCTCTGTCCACGGGATCTCCCAGGCAAGAATACTGGAGTGGGTTGCCATTTCCTTCCCCAGGGGATATTCCTGACCCAGGGATCGAACCCACATCTCCTGCATTGGCAGGCAGACTCTTTATTACTGATCCACCTGGGAAGCCCTTACTATTGTTGATATCGCCAACCAAATCTGCTATATAAGGAAAAACAGGAATGAGTCAGTAGATATTTGAGAAATCTGATATGTGTTGGGGAGAAGGAGGGAGAGGAGGGCAGAGACTGTGTCAGAAGTTATAAGACTAACTTTAGTAAAGTAGGAAGCTCATAATTTCACTCCTAGGAGAGCTCCCTGATGGTTTCGCCACCAACAGCAGTAAACATGGCAGGAAATAAACATGTCATGAAGCCAGCTCTGCACAAACAGCAAGTTTCGCTGATGAGGCCTTGTCACGGTCAGTAATTTAAAAGCCTCCCCCTGGAACCCACGTATTCATGACTATGATTCCATCCACAGCACATGCAGGCAAGTCAGGTCCCCGGATGCCATGGACTCTGTGTTGGTGGCTACTCATGTGTGATATCATTTTTCAGGTGATATAAACACAGCAAGCTTAATGCGATTCTGTTATCAAGGTTGCTCTCAGCTCTTTAATTTCTAATTCACAGGAAAGCAACATGATTCAAATAATGCTTCCCCCCACCCCATCATCAGTGCAAACCCGCCTTTGAATACAGGTTCCTTTATTTATCGACTGCGTTACTTAACCTCACAAGATGTCAAAAGTAAAAGGAGAATGATAAGGAAAACACCTATCAGTAGATTTTATACGATGTCATGCTCGTACTGTAGCTAGCTCAAGGCACGGTACATACTGTGTGCTCAATTAGTGGAAGCTGTGTTCTGTATATTATTTTAGCATCATGTACACTTTGTGTAGTTTGCAGACGGATTACAAGAGAGGTACATCCCAGCCCCGGCAGAGCATCACATTCAAGGGGAAAGTCGTAGTACCACATAGTTCCCTCTTGTTGCTGTAACAAATTTTAACACACTTAGAGGTTTAAACCACACAAATACATCACCTTAGAATTCTAGATAGCAGAAGTTTGACAAGGATCTTATTTGGCTAAAACCTCCACTTTGAACTTCAAGCCTCCAGAACTATCAGAGAATAAATTTCTGATGTTTGAGCAACCAGGCTTGTGATGATTTGTTATGATCACCCTAGAGAATGAATATAGTCTTCTCCTTGGGAATGCTATTATTTCCAGCTACCCTTCATGAAGTTGAGGTTCTTCCTCATAGAGAATACACACTGACTTGTGCATTTGTAGGTTGTTATCCATTCACTAAAATGCTTTTCCCTTTTGTGTTTATATACAACACACACTTGAGAGCTAGAAGCCAAATATCACTTGTGTATCCTAATTCCCTGATTTTTCTTGAAATAGAAGATTTTTTTTAACTTAAAACTACATTTTCCCTAAAAAATGGCTTCTTGTAAAGAATATATTTGCTATTGATATTGCAATGGTTTTAATTTATTGGAAAATAAATTTTGAATTATGGGATTTTATTGGGAACTCAAGTCATTCTTATATGAAGAAGAAAATTCCTTGACCCAAATAATTGAAAATCCCAGGGACATCTTTGTAGGTGTGGTGACCTCTGTTCCAGGCTGGAACCAGGAAGACACCCATCTCCTCCCAGGTTAGGGTGAATCCTGACAGTAAGATGCTTGGGGCAGGAGGGCAGGCCGCTTTCTTATTTTAATTTTAATTATTTTTAAATTAATTTTTTTTAGTCTTGCTCCACGGCATGTAGGATCTTAGTTTCCCAACCAGGGATTGAACCTGTGCCTCCTGCACTGGAAGCACTGAGTCTTAACCACTGGACCACCAAGGAAGTCCCCCACGGACACCTTAACTTAGACTACGCTGAAGCCAGAGGCTCAGTGTGTCTCCTGGGCAGGTCCCTCTTCTGGCTCCTGCACTGTCTTTCCCAGGTAGCTCCATGTGATGGTGAGATGCCTTTTATAGCTCTAAATCTACATTTTCTCAGGCCTAATTTTAACAAACAAGAAAATGTGTCCCTCTGAAAAATCTAAGCATCATTACACTTAATTGTCTCTGACATGGTTACTTGCTCATACTAGTGTGTGGCCCAGGAAACTTAAATATTTTAATTAGCTAAACATGAGTCACCTACTCAACCTGGAGGAAGAAGGGATATAAGTCCTAATCCCAGGTTTGGGGATGGAGTTGAACCTAGTGGAAAATCAATGCATGTTTTAAGTAGAAGCTGGTGAATAGAGATTGTTTACTTGCTAGGTTTTATTTGACTCTTTGGGACCCCATGGACAGTAGCCACAGGCCCCTCTGTCTTTGGGATTTTGTAGGCAAGAACACTGGAGTGGGTTGCCATTTCCTTCTCTGGGAGATCTTCCCAACCCAGGGATCAAAACTGTGTCTCCTGCACTGGCAGGTGGTTTCTTTCCCACAGAGCTATCGGGCAAGCCCAAATAGAGGTGAGAGGCCCCAAGATACCAACCATCCCCGAGGCTTTAGAAAACAGAATGGATGCTGAATCTCCAAATGTATTTCAGTTTGTAATTTTTGCTTTGATAAAACAGAGATATATATGTACATTTTATGTCCTCTGATCTCAGATGACTATATCATTCATTATGTTAATAAAAAATTAGGAACTTCCTAATTGTATTTATCATCTTAGATTTATTAATACTTGGCCTACCACATTGTCATATGCATATGTGATGATTTCTTGTGTATATGTAGCTCCGCATGTCTGTGTATATAAAGAGAGGGGGAAACGTAATACGTGTTTCCATACTGTGAGTGCGGCAAACAAAAGCGCTGGACACATTCTTACACAGTAAATGTCACCCTGTCCATTGTCTACTTGAGATTTATCTTCAGGTTGTATACCAATAAAAACAGCTGTATTTCCAGAGTAAGGCAAACACTGATTGTACTTTAGGATGTTTAAAATAAAAATAGATGAGGATTCAGAGCAAAACATGCCATTCTTAGGTAAAGAAATAACTGACAAGTATTTTGCAGAGCATGCTAACAGAAAGCTTTCAAAATACTCATTTGACACAGGCTTAATAACTCAAGAAGCTATGTTATATCATTATCATACTCCAAGAATAATCTGAATTGTTGGAGAAAGTCCCTAAAACAACTCAGAAAGGTGCTCTAATTTCAGGGCTGGTATATTTACACAGAGGAACGAGGGGATCTAAGGGTAAAGCAACTTGAAAAGGTCATAAAAGGACAGTTCCTTAGCTGCACCAACTAAGTATAACTGCCAGATCCTCCAAGGGGAGCACTTAGGAGCTTAATTTAGGAAATCCCATGACCCTTTTTTGTGCTTGCCCTCCACTTTCACAGGCACGTGAACTTGGCTAAGCTCATCTCCTCCCTACACTCACCAGCCTTCCCCCAAAGGTATGAACTTCACCAGTAGCCAAGGAGCTCTTGCCCTTCTTCACTTGGTGTGGAATGCTCTCATATCACTCTTCCAGGTAAGCGTTTCCTATCATCTTTCTCATCTCCATCTGAATCATCATTTCCCAGGAAGAAGCAATGACATGAATCCACTAATTTGCAGCATTTAACAGAGATGCTGATTCATCATTGAAGATGTCTTTGTTGAGGATTTGACTTGACTGTAGTTTTCAGGACAGCTATAACAGCTGTAACACTGTGTGTCTTGCCACCCTTAAATCCCCATCTAGGCTGTGTCTGTCTGAAACATACAATAGATGATAATACCTACATTTTTTTTCCAGACTCCTAGTTCTCCCACTTGAAAATTCCAAACATTTGTACTTTCCTGAAACTCTTGTAGCTCGAGCTTCAGATTCAGATGCTAGAAAAGAGATGCATTCAAGCCATACTTGGATTTGGAGTCAATTTGTGCAGAGAGAGGCAACAGAAGTTACAAGACTGGCAGGCCTGGTCCTCTGGGAAGTCCTCTGACTTCCTATCCCAGCTTGTAGCTAAGTGAGTGATCATGGAGGTGGAGGATGAAACAGGGACATCCAAACCCTGAATCCTCCTGATGCCTTTCCAGCAGTGGAGATGGGAAATCAGTTTTCTAGTTATGTCTGTTGCATGGTGGTCTACAAGGAGTCTTTCCTGTATATCCATAGCAGAGTCTGCTTCCTCAATCTTTCAAAATCATCTGATTCCTTGCATTATATACTTTTCTGTTATTTAATCTATTTTCTGATATCTACAGTCAAACTCTAAGTGACACAGTATTTGGTAAATGTTTATTGAGCAAATCAATAGACTAATGAAATGGTAGATGCTACCTAACTTAAAATGAAATATACCTATATTAAATGAGATGAGATAATTTGAACCTTTTATAAAGTCATGCTTAATATTCTTCTTTTATTCTTTACAAATTATGTTTCAAACACATGAAATAAATAGTAAGATGGATTCAACATTTGAAACTCATAGTCCTCACATCACAGAAAAAGCTGAAAATCTTTTAAACTCATTTTTTAAAATTCTTCATTTATAGTTTCCTTACAACCATTAAAACTAAAAGCAGGCTGGAGCTGATTTTTTTCTTAAAATGGATTACATGCTAATACGCAAAAAGTGAATAAGACAAATCTAATAAGAAGAAAAAATGAAAGGAATATTTCTATATGGTATGTTAGGCTAATAAGCAGTAACTCATTCAAATACAAAGACTAGAAAGCAATAAAATTCAGATAAGAGTAGGATACATTTGGGTTTTGAAAATTTGTAGATCTGAATTTTCTTCTTTTCCTATATTGTATATAGATCCAAATGATCGGTCTAATTATAAGATGTTTGTTAATATCACTTAAAAAAAAGCAAATACTCCAGCTACACCCCTTTCCCAGCCGTCGTGCCAAATAAAGTTTCTTTGGGGAGAAACTGAATTAATTCTGTCTTAAAGTAGGATAATTAATTTCAACTGGCTTAAGGTAAAATTATTCTTGTAATACAGACTCTGCCACCTAATTATTCCTCCATATGCTACTGCTCCCCTACACCAGCCTCAGCCTGGCACAGTGGGCCTCTCGCAGGTCTCTGCCCATCCCCCACACTGTCAAGGACAGGACGCTGCAACAGCCGCTAGCCTGCCTCCAGTGCAGAGAGAATCAGGTTGTCAAGCAGTGGCGCAGTACATCAGAAAACAAATTTCATTTGTGATGTTTATTTCAATTAACCATAATGTGTCTAAAATGTCCTTGAAAATAAATAGTTTAAAATTACCATTAACAGGAGATATTTATCCCAATCACCTTTCTCCCTAAAGTTATACACACACATACACATACATACATACACATAAATACACACACATGCATACACACACATTTCAATAATGCTATATCAGAAACAATCTGAAGTCATTTCACTTATTACAAAGGGTAATATTACAAAGTATCTTGGGAACATTGATGTTAATGGTGATTTTTCAAATCTTACTGCACATAAAAATCACCTAGTTTATTGTTTTAAAATATATACATTTCTAGTTCCCAAGTCATATGCCTATTAATTCAGGATTTTTATTTTCAGACAGCACCCTATTTGGGACAGATAGGATCAGGATCCAACGTTAAGAAACACTGCTCTAGGAGATCAGAACATCTAATCTATTTTTAAATTCCTTCTTTTCACCATGTAAATTCTACCAAGCGTACATAGAGTAACAAGCTTTCAGAATAATAGAAAAGAAGTGAATGTGAAATATGAATGTGATGTGTAATTATTGCTTCTTGATTGATTTCCTATTCACTTTGCACTGAAATAGAACCACCCACACAAAAGGAAAAAAAAAATGGAACTACGTAATGGAAAATTAATCAAAACTATTTTAAAAGCAAAGAAATGATTCTTGTTAGTTACTGATGTATTGGTGCTTCCTCTCCTCTTTTTTCCTAGAATTTAGAGAGAATTAGAAAAGCTGCCAAATGCTGTGGATATTTAAACACCATTAAATTAAGCATAATAAAATGATAGGGAAACAAAGTGATGGCCAGTGGCAGAGAAATATGAAATGAAAAATCTCTCAATTATGTCAACAACCATATCTAATTTAACTGTGTGAATTAAAAAGAAATAAATCCAGTAAGTGGAAAGAGTACACCAAATTGTACTAGGAGCCAATAGCTATTTTAGTAAAACTAAATCGAAATTCCAAAGAAACATTATGTTGTCCTCATGAACCTGAATTAATGTCTTTATTTAAACCAGTAGCTAAATTTTCAAAAACATAACAGAATTATGAATTTGGGTGCTGGAAGCATCTCAGGTAATTTTTCCAAACTTTTTTAATAGTTAAAAAAAAACTAAACCACAAAGATTATTCCTTGACCAAAATAACTCAAATATTGAGCATAGACCCAGGATAAGAGTTTCATTCTTTCACTCTTAATATTTGGTCCTATTTACCTGTTATATATGAGGTGAATCACACATTTAACAGTTACCACTTTCATTTAATAATAATGCAACATGTTCTCTGGAGCCTTTTTCATAAGGACAATAATTTCTTTCATGAGGACTCTGCCCTCAGACCAAATCATCTCCCAAAGGCCCCACTTCCAACACCATCACATCAGAATTTAGGGTTTATGTCTGAATTTTGGAGAAACTCAAATATTCAACAGATTTCAATATTTCCACAAGTCATCTATAGATTCAATGGAGTCTCTATCAAAATCCTCATGGCATTTTTTGCAGAAATGGAAAAGCTCATCCTCAAATTCATAAGGAATTTCAATTTTCCTTGAATATACAAAATGATGTTGAAAAAGCAGAACAAAATTGGAGAAACCACATTTCCTGATTTTGAAACTTACTATAAGGTGAATTCTCTGATATAATGGTAAACTTGTAAACCAATGGAATAGAAGTGAAAATCCAGAAAATAAACCCATACATTTATTAATGACTGATTTTCAACAAAAGTGTCAAGACTATTTCAATAGGGGAAAAACAGTCTGTTAGACAAGTTGTGCTGAGGTAACTGGAAATCCACATGTAAAATAAATAAGCAGGACCCCTACCTTACAACCATATATAAAAATTAGCTCAGATGAGATCAATGATCTAAACATAACATGTAAAATTATAAAAGTCTTAAAAGAAGGCATAGGAGTAAATTATCATAACCTTGATTTAGTGATAGATTCTTAGAAATTACACCTTAAAAGTATGAACAACAAAAGAAAAAATAAATTGGCACTCATCAGAATCAAAAACTGAAAAACTGTATGCAAAAAAAAAAAAACTGCATACATCAGAAGACACTATCAAGAAAATGAAAAGATAAGCTAAAGACTGGTACAAAATGCTTGCAAATCAAATATCTGTGAAGGGTTTAATATCCACAATATACAAAAAGCTCTCACAACTCAAAAACAAAAAGGCAAACAGCCATATTTAAACATGGCCAATGGCCTAAATAGACATTTCTCTGAAGAAAACACAGAAGTAGCCAAGATTCCCATGAAATATTTTTAACATTGTTAGTCATGAGGGAAATGCAAATCAAAACCACAACAAGATTTACCACTTCACACCCAGTAGGATGGGTATAATTTTTAAAAGACAGAAACAAAACCAAAAAAGAACAAGTATCACTGAGGATTTGGGGAAATAAGAATTCTCATATATTGTACTGGAAAAGTAATGGCTCAGTCAATGTAAAAAAACATTATTGGTCTCTCCAAAGTTATATAATTACCATATGACCCAGAAATTCTACCCCTATCTGTACCAAAAAAAATTGAAAACCAGTACCCAAATAAATACATGTACATTCCTGTTCTTAATAGCTCTGTTCAAAAGAACCAAAAGATGGAAACAACCCAGGTATCCATCAGCCCATGAGTGGATGAACAAATTGTGGTATATCCATATAATCAAATACTCTACAGCCAACAAAGAAAGGAAGAAAGTGCTGATGCTTGCTGCACAGTTCAGGGACCTCGGAAACCTTATGTTGAAGAAGCCAGATTCAAAAGGTTACGTGTTGTATGATTCCATCCGCAGGAAATAGCCAGAACAGGTAAATCCATGGAGACAGAAAGGAAATCTGTGATTCCTGGCGTCTTCCTATATAATGCTTACTGGATTTCCTTTGGGAATGATGAAAATGTTTTAGAATCAGAAGTGATTATACAACATCATGAATTTATCAAATGCCACTAAGATATTCACTTTAAAACAGTTAACTTCAGGGTGTCCCTGGCGATCCAGTGGTTGGGACTTCACCTTCCAATACAGAGGGTGCTGGTTCATCCCTAGTAGGGAGCTAGGATCCCACATGCCTTGTTGCCAATAAACCAAAAATGGTTAAAGCAGAGACAATATTGTAACAAATACAATGAAGACTTTTAAAAAATGGTTAGCTTCATGTACTGTGATTTCATTATAAGAAAGAAAAAAAATTGGGAATGTCTCAGCCCTATAAAGCTACTTGAGTTTTCCTCTAGTCTTATAGCTTTATTTTTAATTTGGTTTTTAATTTTAAGAAATATTATAACCATAGCATTTTGTCTTTTTACATAAGAAGCTAAATATTACTTTTATCACTATTTTAAATCAAACTAAAGTATAAATCAACTGATAACAGCTATGAGAACTGCCAATCATTTTATAATATAGCAGATCATTAGTAGTATGCCAGTCATATAAAATACAAAATGAGATATAATTTCATATCTGAATATCACAACCTATAAAATTTCATGAAGTTCTAATTCTGTAAAATATAAGTGACCTGAAGAGTCAAAATTTGCATCTTCATTTTAATTGGTTATGGGATAAATGTTATTTATCTGATACATATAAAGGAGGTTTTAAAGGCTGATAAAAGATCCCATTAACCCTACAGACTTTGTTGCCCTCTCACATTTGCCTTGTAATAGAATAAGAGAGAGGATGAAAATTGAAGATAAATGAAAATATACAGTAAAATTTAAATAATGAAAATCAAAGCATAAACACACACATTCATTTAATGATCTGCTACACATTTGTGAGGATGTGCCAAACACATGGACTGAGATTTAATATTCATGATTTTAATTTCACAAGACATGACAGCATTTGGTGTTTTAGTAAGAGAAAGTAGATCTCCACACGCAAATAATTTATTCCCAGAAATGCTGCTTCATGCATATAAAATCTTATGTGCACACTTTTGCTCCAGTAGAGAATCACAAAAGGGGAAGAAAACTAATACTCCTAGTTTAGTGTTAGTTTTGTAGAAATCAATTCACTGTGAGTGTGTGCACGTATGTGTGTGTGCCTGCATGTGTGTGTGTATTTGAGTGGAGGTGAAAGCAATCATAGCATATTAAAGTAAATGCCCCCCTATTTTGCAGTATATTGATTTATTTCAATTCAGTGGGGCACTTTCAGTAGATATCATCCTTATGATATCTGTAGGTGGTACTTAAGTATCTTTATTTCTGCTAACTTCAGAATTCTTAGGCAAAAGGACATTGTTTTGCTCAATCTACATAATTCCATTCACCTCTGTTAAAATGTACCCAAAACTGTGGATGTGTTTTTCAGTTTTATGAGTAAATAATTTATTTTGAAAAATGTCTTCTGTAGCCTAGGATTTAATAGTGTTGTATACATGCTATTCTTCAAAATAAGTTATTTTCATTTTATTAATAAGATATAGCATATTTAACACACTTTCATTATATTTTTCCATATGTCTAAACGTCTCTGTAGTTATATAAGTACTTACACATGATCTTAGCCAAAAGGCCGAGAAGTGATACAGTTATATAAGTATTTACTAATAACTATTTTAAAAGTTGAAATTTCTAGTGTATCTCAGAGCAAAGCAGAGTAAGAACAGCTAAAGAAAAACACAAGAAGATAATATAATAAATCTAATAACATCAAATTATAGTGTTCTATATTTATTACTCTAACAGCAAAAGAATAGGTATAATTATTGTTTATTCTTAAATGGTTCAACAAATTTATGAGTATAAGGCAGCTTTGGAAGAATGATAATGAATGGAGGAAAGTTAAAGTTAAGAGAGCTGCCTGCTACACCACTGAATGGAAATAATACGTTTCTGAAGACAAAGTTGCTAAACAAAATATACATAATGCCAATTCCGTTTCAAAGAATGGACACTTTCAGTAAAGTAAATTCATTAGGAATTGACTTTGATGGCCTTTCCACTTTGGGATTAATTCATCATTTTCCTGAGACACATCAATTACCTCTCTGTCACATTAACTCTGAGAATGACCCCGTATGTGACCTGAATGAAGGGAATCAGTTGCCAGAATGATTTAAGAAAACAGGCTTCCAAAGCGCTTCATGAGAGGCATGTCGACGAGCCATGGGGCCTTGCTCAGTAGAATACTGACAATTTTTTCCAATGTTTCACTTGAAAAAGTATGGTTTGCAGTGGAAAATACATATACTGCACATCAAGAGAATTAAGGCTTCACAAGCACAGAAATCTCTGCCATACATGAAGAAACCATCTGAGCCCTATAGGGTAGTCTATTTTCTAAAATTGTTGGGAATTGCAATTCTACTTTTCTCCATTATAGCAAAATCATGACATATTTTGATAAATGTCAGGTAATACGTGCTTATTTCCTCTTCAGTTGTTTTGTTATGTTTTATCACGTTGATGGAGGTGAGGTGAAGTCGCTCAGTCGTGTCCGACTCTTTGCGACCCTGTGGACTGTAACCTACTAGGTTTCTCCGTCCGTGGGATTCTCCAGGCAAGAATACTGGAGTGGATTGCCATTTCCTTCTCCAGGGGATCTTCCCGACCCAGGGATCGAACCTGGGTCTCCTGCATTGGAGGCAGACGCTTTAACCTCTGAGCCATCAGGGAAGCTCTACGGTGGTCAAAAACCCCACTTTTCCTTTCCTTCCCTTTCAATCAAGTTCTCTTACCTTATTCTCTGTCCTGAAGTTCAAAGAAGCAAACAGAGGGAGAAACAGGACAGGTAAGAGCTCAGAAAGGGATTCGAATTAGTGAATCTTATAGCTGTTTATTTGGCTTTTTTCTTTCCACCGAGCCTTGGAAAAGACGGTCTTTTCTAACACCATTCTCCAGCTAGGGTTTTATCACTCTAAAGGGATCTGCAGCTTTCAGTGTCTGTAGGCTGTTGTACACACAACAGTGTATTTTCTAGATAACCCACAGCAATGCATACAATTCTCATCCATAGAGATGCAGACTAATTTTGCCTGCTGGAAGTGCAATCTATTTCTTTATCCCTTGTGGGGAAAAAAAATCAGTTTTGCATCTGATAACCAAATTCATTTATGCATTTTGGTTGCCCATTTGTCTGTTACTTAGATCCTTCAACTGGCTATATCATCTTACTGGTTGATTCAAGAGTGGATGGATGAAATAAAACCTTTCACATGTGTTCATTTTATGTTTGTATGAGATTTATGAGTTTAGCGTTTTATATGCCAGCATGCATTTCCTCATCTTATTCATACATAGTATTTTTATGCATTTAGTTATATATAATTCTATAGGGTACTTATATATATGTGTATATATACATATATATGCAAACGTTATTCCTATATGGTACTGATGCACATAATTTTACACATACAGATCAGTTTTATTGAAATAATGTTAAAACCACAGTTTGGATTTGTGTGATAATAACATCTACACGATTTCTTGGACTTTGGCTTGTTCTGTATGAAGCTTTATCTGATACTGAGAGACATCTGAACCTTGATATTTTGATCTGTAAAGATTTCTGTGGCCCCAAGGATTATGACCTGCAGCTGCTCCACGACAGGTAATTGTTTTGGTTTAAATGCATGCGTACTAAGTCACTCACTCCTGTCTGACTCTTTGCAACCCTATAGACCATTGCCTGCCTGGTTCCGCTGTCCATGGGATTTCCCAGGCAAGAAGACTCAAGTAGGTTGCCCGTGTCCTCCTCTAGGGAAACGTCCCCACCCAGGGATTGAACCCAAGTCTCTATCTGCCAAGAACCCATTGGCAGATGGGTTCTTTACCACTGGTGCCACCTAGGACACCTTTAGTTTACATAGTGAGTCTGAATTCTTAATGAAGAAGGTTAAAAAAAATTCACTAACACCTCCTCCCAGCCATCAAAATGATACACACTGAAGGAACAGCCTTGCGATTGATGAGCACATCCAGTGAGTTGTTCAGATCTTCTAAAATCTTCCTGGTTTACAAGCTCTGTCTACTTCTAAACCAAAGAACTACACTGGTCCCAAGAGCCCAGGTCTAAACTCAGAGTGGTGTGCTAACGCGATAAGGCACATTGGCACATATACCAGCTCCAAGGGCTTCCCCGGTGGTTCAGTGGTAAAATCTGCCTGCAAAGCAGGAGCTACAGGAGACGTGGGCTTGATTTCTAGGTCGGGAAGATCCCTGCAGGAAAGCATGGCAACCCATTCCAGTATTCTTGCCTGGAGAATCCCATGGACAGAGGAACCTGGTGGGGTATAGTCCATAGGGTCGCAAAGAGTTGGACAAGACTGAAGCGACTGAGCATGCCGCACGCACCAGCTCCAAACAGGCCCCATCAGCCCTCATACTTCCTAACTGACACACTTTATGCTATAACAGCTGGATATAACCAGAAAGGCATCAAAGTGGGATAGAATGAAGTACTCCTTTCATGTTCCCATTCCACTTTGCTCTTAGCCATCATCACAATGTATTATTGATAACAATGGATGTGTAATGCCTTCCCAGACAGACACTAAGCCCACGCTGGGCAAGGATAATGATTCAGTCATTTTCCCATCGCCAGCATCCAAAGCAGTGACTGGCGCAGGGTATAATACAAATAAGTGCTTGCTCTGTTCAGTGAATCAAAGGGAAACAGATATTTTGATGATCAAAACTTGCCCTGTAATTGAAATAATTCTGTGGTTTCATGAGTAGCAAGCTGCAAAACATTCTCTACAGATTTATCCATTGTGTATATGTCAGAAGCATATACCATTACAGACGGTTTATGAATCTGTACAACAGAAAATTATGATCACTGACTATAACGTTTAACTTTAGATATTTGCATCACCAAGTCATGAGACACTAATCTAATTCAATCTTATATTTGCAATAAATCCCTAAAATCACAAAGAATAAAGAAAAGTAAAATGGAATTCAATTTTTCTGCCCATTTAGCTTTTACAGCTGATATGAATATGAACTACTTATATGACTCAAAAAATATGAATGTTTCAAACTCATTTTTAACTCATTGTTAAAGGAACTGAGTGAAAAAGACAGAACAATGCATTAAGGTACCATAGCTACTTTCATGGGAGAAACAGGGACAAGCTGTATGTGTTTTGCAACAACATATTGACACTAACACGTATACATTACAACTGCCACTGAGAGTGCTTTAAAAATCTAAAAGCCATGTATCAAAAAAATTACATCCATAGCAGTAAATATGTCTGCTGGCTTTAGGACAAAATTCCAAAGCAAGCTAACTTTCCCAAAGTAAAACTTTGACTGTAATTCAGGTTTTAACATTTATGTCATAGCCTATAAAGGTTATTGTAACATGATGTGTTTAATAGACTTAAAAATAATTTTTCTGAGACTAAAAAGAAATCAGAGAGGAGTAAACCAGGTATGTTTAAATGTTTATGTGGATATTTACCTTACACCAACAAATCCTAATTGTATAGTTGCCCAAACTGATGGAGAAAAATACTCACTGAAAAATAAGATCAATTGCTTGGATAACTGAGACAAAACTATGACAGGAAACCAAACACACAGAGGTCCTTTACTGACTTCATGCTTTTCTTCCTTTTGGAAAAGCTTGAAACTCTCAGATTTGTCATACTCTAACATGTTCACACAAAATTTGTCACACTCTCTTTTCCTGTGCATGAACAACATTTTAAATATATTTTATATTACCATGGGAAAAGATCAAACTATCAGATATGAAATAGTACAAAAAAATGTATTCCGGCTTGAAGTTGTGAAAGTTAGGGCGGTACCCACCAGTCCTCAGGGCAGAAATACAAAGGAAGTGAGGACATTTGCTTTCAAAGAGTTCCCATACCTTGTTTTTTTCCTGTGGCTCAACTCCTGATGTCTTGAAATCACGACCTTCCGAGTTTTCACTTAATCTATTTCTCCTGTGCAGGAGTTCTTCCATTTCTTTCACCTGGACCTTTAACCTTCTATTTTCTCTCTCCAGTCCTTGTTTTTCCTTTTCAAGTAGCTCCCTCTTATCCCACTCAGATGAATTTTCAGCCTGCAATCTCTCTAGCTAAACACAGAAAACACAGAAAAGCAACATGTAGCATTTGCAATTGCCAAAGTGAATATGTCCATTTACACATTATTTTTTCTATTTTTGGCCACATCCAAGGCAGGCAGGAAGTTAGTTCCTCGACCAAGGATTGAACCTGTGCCCCCTGCAGTGAAAGTATGTGGTGTTTTAATCACTGAACCACCAGGGAAGTCTCTACACAATTTTTAAAAAGAGAACTCTATTTGTCTGAAAAGTTGAAAACAACACAAAAGCCCTAAGACCAGATCATGCACTAGATAAATTTACCCTTCTCTTGGTTCATGGGACTATTTCTAGAACCAAACAGACCATATTTGTCAATTAAGTATAAGTGAGACATTGATGATTTTTACCATCAAGCTCCACTCAGCTGATGAGAATTTATCAGTTGAGAAGGAACAAAATCATTTCTTGGGCAGTTTTGGTTGGATGGATATAGTTCATAGATTCATTCACTCATTCACTTATTTACCTTTCAACTTCCAGGCACTATGTAGTCATTGGATAGACAAGTGAATATAATAAAATACCATAAATGCCATGATTAAAGGACTGTACAATATAGTCAAACTCACTGGAATGAATGGCCTGTTGGATTTTCAGGGGATGGAGGTTGGCACCATGATTAAAATCAGAGGTATTTTAAAACTATTTGTTATGGATCAAGGTTGAAAATTACTTGTTTTAACACTGTTAGTTTTAAATGGCTTGATGGCAAAGTGTTGAATAGTACTGCACTATTATAAAGTAGTTTCCATGACTTTAAATTTTCAAAGAGAAATCAACATTAAGAAAATGTTAGACTTCAATAATATCTTTGGAAATTAGTTTTGATTAAAAAGTCTAAAAACTGCTTTTTCATACACACATAATTGTGCCATTATTGTAGAAAATGTTCTGTTCCCAAATCTAAGTGAGGCTCTGGTTTCTGAAAAAACAGGAAACTAAAATTACATTCTTGGCACTAGACCTTCTCTATCAATTAAACATAATAAACTAAGGGATCAAATTTTAGATGATGTGATTTGACATTAGGGGTGCCTGTTTGGGATATGAGGTGAAAACAGTATTTCACAATCCAATTTAGAACATGACATGACTTTAATTACTAAGATTAATGCTTAAACTTTTTGACTAGCATAACATCACTTATCAGAATGAAAATAATAAAGTTGTAGTAAAAAGTCATCAACTTCATGATGAAAAATTAATTTTATGAGAATAAATGTATTCTTGGTCAAGGACAAATAGGATGCTATGTCAAGTCTTTGTAAAACTTTAGGCATTTAAAGACATTGCTGAATTTGAATTTATACCTAATAACAGATAACAAGTAGAAATAGAATTTTAAATAAATAATAGATGGCTTGAATGAAAACAATCTAAATTTAAAAAGTTGAAGAAAGGAATTATATTAACAGCAATAACAATAAAACTTAAATAATGATGTGTTATTATTTACTATTTGAAGGTTTTTATTGACATACCAATTAAAAAAGTATGGGTTCGTGAAAACTAGATCATAAATTTTATTAGCAATTTTTTATTTCATCTTTAAAAATTCTTTCTTGTCAGATTATTATTTTCTACTGCTACTGCTAAGTCACTTCAGTCGTGTCCGACTCTGTGCGACCCCATAGACGGCAGCCCACCAGGATCCCCCATCCCTGGGATTCTTCAGGCAAGAACACTGGAGTGGGTTGCCATTTTCTTCTCCAATGCATGAAAGTGAAAAGTGAAAGTGGAGTCGCTCAGTCATGTCTGACTCTTCATGACCCCACGGACCGCAGCCCACCAGGCTCCTCTGCCCATGGGATTTTCCAGGCAAGAGTACTGAAGTAGCGTGCCATTGCCTTCTCCTATCATTTTCTAAGAATCATACAAAATCTACTACCTTAAAAGCCATTCAATTAAATGTGAGTTAAAAGGATGAAAGAAATATCAAGTATTACTTTAAGCTTTCAGAGTATTTTGTAAGCAGTTCGAACAACTAATCAATTTGAAATGAAATTCTATTGATTCACTTCCAATGATCAACAGAAAAATTCTAAAACATTTTAATTCTAACTGTAATACACTATGAATTTTAACTAATAGTGAAAGTGTTAGTCCCTTAGTTATGTCTGACTCTTTGCAACCCCATGGACTATAGCCTACCAGGTTCCTCTGTCCATGGAATTCTCCAGGCAAGAATACTGGGGTAGGTAACCATTGCCTTCTCCAGGGGATCTTCCCAGCCCAGGGACTGAACCTGGGTCTCCTGCATTGTAGGCAGATTCTTTACCACCTGAACAGCCAGGGAAGGAGAATCAACTAAGAGTGTCTCAATAAAAGGAAGTAGGGGATGGATTTGAATATTCTAAGAGCCAAGAGCCCAATCATGACATATTAGGAGTTTAGGAGAGTAGGTATGAAAGCAAGTTAAACAAGCAGATACTTACACTTAGAAGGAAGTGTGATTTAAAGGATGATTTGAGTTTCTTATTAAAAAAATGTAATATTGTGATTATTTCCAAGGACCACATTGAGTCATTTCTTTTATTCATATATATGTATATAAGTGTTTATGTATTTACTTCCTTCCAGCTTTATTAAGATATGAGTGACATATGTGTACACAGCCTAACAATTTGGTCATTTCTAATTATATTCATCTATAAACTCAGTCTCCGCCCCTTGTCATTGCTTAATACTGCTGAAAGGACATCAGTAATAGATTGCAATGAACAAAATAACTAAAACGTAAGTTTTATGAAACCAGAGTTGGGCCAATTTGCTCATCATCTGGCACCTGACACACGCTAGGTCAGCGCTTCACAAGGACCTGCTGAAGGAAGGAAAACATACATACTGTGTCTCTAGCAAGAAGCTCCTTTGTATTTCAATCACAGCAACTGGGCGCAAAGTGTAATAAGATAGCATCCTAGCAGAGCCAGTTATTCACTCACCGGTTCAACTGCCAATAGAATTTCTCAGCGCATTTAACCTTAACTCTTATTACTGTTGTCATAGTTCCTTTGTATTTTGTGATAGGAATGAGATAAAGACAGGATTTTTCAGTAGAATGACCTAAAGTTGAGTCCCAATTCTTTTTATCCCAAGACACTATTTTTCATTTATAAAATCCAGAAAGTATTTCCTACAACTTAGTATTATGAGACAGGAATGATTTAGGGAAAATAGTTATTAAACTTTCAAACTCAACATAAATATTTCTTGTCGTAAATATGTTTTCTAAAGAACAAAGCATACCAACAGCCAATTCAAATAATAACAGGTGAAATAGTGTATTATTTTTCAGCATGTTTTATCAAGACAACAATCATTTTGTAAATGACCTTGTCAACTGAGAAAACCCCCCAACAGAATGCACGATATGGCATTCTTCAGGCCAGTGAGTGTCACATACAAACAATGTGCATGTTCCAAGAATAGATTTGCAAATATTCAGAATTTTCATTTCAGACATTAGCTATAAAACCTCATTACAAACACTGTGCTTTTGAAAAGAAGAGATAAAAGGCGGGAAGCTTATCACTCCCTAGCAGTAAAAGATGATTACCCTTTTACTGAGGACCTAGTATGTTCCTGGTAAATAAGCTCTAAGGTTATTTCTTATCCTCACCACCATCCTGTAAGTTTGTGTGTGCTACACACAAGGAGGGAAACTAGGGTTCTGACAGTAGAAGTAACATCAAGGTGGACAAAGGGTCCAAGACAGGGTTCACCTAAGGTTCCTCTCTGCCTTCAATATGAGTTCATCCCACCCACATGAGGCTAACAGACACCCACTTATATAAGGATACAACCACATTCTGAATCCATTGTGCTACACTGTAGTAAGGAGATCAAACCAGTCAAACCTAAAGGAAATCAACCCTGAATATTTGCTGGAAGGACTGACGCTGAAGCTCTGATATTTTGGCCACCTGATACAAAGAGCCAACTCATTGGAAAACACCCTGATGCTGCGAAAGATTGAAGGAAAAAGGAGAAGGGGGCAACAGAGGATGAGGTGGTTGGACGGCATCACTGACTCAGTGGACATGAGTTTGAGTAAATTCTGGGAGCTGGTGATGGACAAGGAAGCCTGGTATGCTTCAGTCCATGGGGTCGCGAAGAGTGGGACATGACTGAGCAACTGAACTGAGTAACAGCTTGTGGTCATTCTAGTCATCACTTCCTAATTGACCTATACATTTTGCAGGTCATGAGATGGTTACTTATGATTTCATACCTTTTAGAGTATCCTTAATAATGAGTAAACATGAACTTGAGCAAACTCTAGGAGATAGTAAAGGACAGGGAAGCCTGACATGCTGCAGTCCACGGGGTTGCAAAGAGTTGGACACAACAGGCGACTGAAAAACAATAACAACTAGGAAAAACTGTGTAAATAGAAAATACTGAATAAAATCTGCACTAGGAAATGAAGCAAATCATAAAGGGTAGATTCTCTTTATTTCCAAAATCTCTCCTGAAAATAATTTTCAATTCAGTTCGGTTCAGTCGCTCAGTCGTGTCTGACTCTTTGCGACCCCATGAATCGCAGCACGCCAGGCCTCCCTGTCCATCACCAACTCCTGGAGTTCACTCAGACTCACATCCATCGAGTCAGTGATGCCATCCAGCCATCTCATCCTCGGTCATCCCCTTCTCCTCCTGCCCCCAGTCCCTCCCAGCATCAGAGTCTTTTCCAATGAGTCAACTCTTGGCATGAGGTAGCCAAAGTACTGGAGTTTCAGCTTTAGCATCATTCCTTCCAAAGAAATCCCAGGGTTGATCTCCTTCAGAATAGACTGGTTGGATCTTCTTGCAGTCCAAGGGACTCTCAAGAGTCTTCTCCAACACCACAGTTCAAAAGCATCAATTCTTCGGCACTCAGCCTTCTTCACAGTCCAACTCTCACATCCATACATGACCACAGGAAAAACCATAGCCTTGACTAGACGGACCTTAGTCAGCAAAGTAATGTGTCTGCTTTTCAATATGCTGTCTAGGTTGGCCATAACTTTTCTTCCAAGGAGTAATTTTAGAAGCATACAAACTGTCTTGGCCCCAGGGATGGTCTTCTCAGAGATTTTGACAGTTCTCAGTGTCTAAAGAACACGAAATCTGTGGAAATCACCTAAAGTAAGGTTTTCCACTCAACTAAGGTTATGTTTCATGTTAATCAATGTATTTATTTTTTCTAAAGGATTAACCACCATTTTAAGTAAAATTTATATTGACTATTGTATTATACTCTGATGGTTCAAATAAAATAGACACTTAACTTTAATCATTAACACTGAGCTGTAAAGAAGGAAAAAGTACATAGTATATGATTTATATGGGGGAAAGAGTAGAAAAGGATATAGTAGAATGAATTAGACCTAGGTATGATGATAAAAATGAAATAGTGGCAAAAGTATTAATGAGAAACCTCTAAATCACCACTTTATGTCAAGAATGACTTAGTGTAACAATTTTATGTTTTAATATTGCTTTTTTAATATCTGCTTTGGGGGGAAATTTGACAAAAGAGATATATTGATGAATTCTTTCAAGAAACTTAGTGAAGAATAAAAAATGAGTTTGTTTCGTTGATCAAACCAGAATCACAGAAACTTTTTAAGTATTAAAATAAGATTGTTCATTAAAAAGACTAATATTAATATTATAATAAGCAATTTAATTCCTTCCATTCATCTTTAATCTAAAGTCAGTACTTTCTACAGCCTCCTCTACTTACCACTGGCTTCCAGTGACAGCTGTTGATAGATCAACTGTCCTTATGCAGGTGGCTCTGAGTCTGGGCTCTTACTCTGCTGTTTCTCTAGTCTTCCAATTCTTTACCCAGATACTACTCTATGTATAATACATATATATTATATTTATAAATATGATTTTCTCTGGTGTATATATACATATATATGCATACTTAATTGATCTTATATTCAACAGTATCCTTAAACTCTCATGAATTATATTTTATAGACTAGTTTGTGTTCTCTAAATAATTATACCTTCTGTGATCATTACAATTTTGTATCTTTCCAATTCTTATAACTTTATTACTTTTCTTCTTTTGTTGAGCTGCCTGGCATCTGAAACAGAATATTAAATAAAAAGTGGTACCATGCTTCTGGTTTTGTTGTTCACTCGTTATGTCCAACACTTTGTGACCCCATGGACATACCAGGCTTCCTTGTCCTTCACTATCTCCAGGGATTTGCTCAAATTCATGTCCGTTGAGTCAGTGATGCTGTATAACCATCTCATCCTCTGTCGCTTCAGCATCAGTCCTTCTGATTGTTCCGGGTTGATTTCCTTTACTAGTTTGATCTCCTTGCAGTTCAAGGACTCTCAAGAGTCTTTTCCAACACCACAATTTGAAAACATCAGTTCTTCAGTGTTCACCTTCTTCATGGTCCAAATCTCACACCCATACATGACTACTAGAAAAACCATAGCTTTGACTATATAGACCTTTGTCAGCAAAGTGATATGTCTGCTTTTTAATATGCTGTCTAGGTTTGTCAAGCTTCTAATATTTCATCATTAAATAAAATATTTTCTCCACAATTTTATTACTCTATCAGGTTTAAAAAGTTCACTTTAAGTCCTAGTGTGCTAAAGTGTTTTTTCCTATAATCATGAATTGACTTGTAGCAATTGTTTTTTTAAGCAACTTTAGAAGTAACTACATAATTGACTTTTTCTTGTACTCTGTTTTGTGCTGACTTACATAACAAAAGATCTAATATTATAGTATACCTTGTATTCCTGTGACAAATTATTTTGTTTCATCAAAATATTAAGACTATTCATATTTGGTTAATATTGTTGCCATTATATTTATGTATGAAATTGATTATAATCTTCCTTGTTTACATTACCCTTGTCTAGATGCAGTATAAGGATTAAACTAATACAATAAAAAGAATTGGGAAGTTTTCCCTCTTTTTTTTCTCTTTTTTAGAAGATGCTCTATAAAGCTAGAATCATCTACATAGAATGGTAGAATTTAACCATAAAGTATTCTAATGCTAGAGTTTATTATAAAAAGTTTTAATTCATTCATTTTTAATTTACTTTATTTAATGTTATAAATAGATTTCAGCTTTCTATTTTTACAAGAGTCATACTGGATAAGTTATATTTTCTGGTTAATAATTCATTTCATGTAAGATTTTATTTTTATTAGAATTCTCTCTGCAGAGTGGTTCCCTATCTTTGTAAACCTCTGATCTAAAATTTTGTCCCTTTTTTATTACTAGACTTTTAAAATTATATCTCTTAATTAATTTTGCCTGAATGCTTTTTTTTTTTTTTCAAAAAACCAACTTCTATCTTTGCTAACTCTATTCTACTTCTTTTGTATTAATTCCTAATATTGACTTTCTCTCTTTCTACATTCATTGTGCCTTTTTTTTTTCTGTAGGATTTAGTTTGCTAATTTTTGTCTTTGATATTGGGTTAATCTGGATATTTCAAGAAGCAACTCTTACAGCTGGCATTTAAAATACAATAAATTGACTGAGGGGACTGCATACAAGAGAGAATGGGGGAGAGACAGGAAAGGCCGAGAACAGTCAAATTGGGAGAGACAGGGAAGGAAGGCAGTTTGGGTCCGATCATCTTGGACATCAGTGCCTTCCTCAGAAAGGGAGGTGAGGACACAGGAGTTTTTGAGTCAAAGTCATTAGTGAGAAGGGTTGAATGTCCCAACACCAGGAGGCCCGTCTTTGGCTGGGAGTTGTCTATGAGAAGAGCACTGTCATTCCCTGAATTACAGACAAGGGCAGCTGGGGTTCTGGGTTAATTACACTCATTGTAATTGAGATCTGAGAAGCACTGTCCCACGGCAGACATAACCTTTTCCGAATATAGTCACTGATGTTAAAAATATCCCTGAATTCTGCAGCATCCCTTAAGATTTCAGTGTTTTTTATCCTTCAGCCTTAAATTCCATTAAATTTCTCTTTGACCTATGTTACTTAAATGTCTGTTTTACAATATCAAATAAATGAGTTTCTTAAAGTTATTTTTCTGTAAGCAATGCTATGATAAATGACCACCTGGGGTCAAAACAGAGTATCTTTTGGGGATCACATCATTTAGAACATGACCATAGACTAAAACTTTCTTTCTCAACACAGCCTCCAAAAATTAAAAATGGAAAGAAATAAAATCACCTATTCCATGTGTATAATTTAGAGATGGTACAGAAACCTTGATTCACACGCGACAGGGAAGAGAAATATCCAAGAGCCACAGAGCATTCTCTGGAGACCAGGTGGCACAGTCAGAGAGACAGTGTGCAGAAGAGAGCAGACCAGTCAGGGTGGACATCCTGCAAGAGGAGACACCACCCACAGAGGGAAGTATTGATACTAACAAGGGATTTGAGACCTGGAGGATCAGAACTAGCCACTGGTTTCCTCAGTATGTTTGGCCTTTAAACCTTATACTCACCAGGTTGTATTAATAGGTACATGGGAAACCAATGTATTTTGAATACATCCTGCATGCTTGCTCAGTCGCTCAGTCAAGTCCAACTCTTCTGCCATCCAAAGGACTGTAGCCCACCAGGCTCCTCTGGCCATGAGAATTCCTAGGCAAGAATACTGGAGTGGGTTGCCATTTCCTTCTCCAGGGGATTTTCCCGACCCAGGGATCAAACCCAGGTCACATCAATCTCCTGCACTGTCAGGCAGATTCTCTACTGTGCCACCTGGGAAGCCCATTTTGAACACATCAAATGTAGTCAAATATAAACACATCAAATCATACTCCCAGCAAGTATGTTATGCTTATTATGCCCTCCTCCCATTTTATTTTTTTTCTTTCAACCTCGCAGAAGTTTGAAACAGAAGGCTCTCGTCTTTTGCATTTGTACCTTGTCTTCTTCCCATCTACTCATCTAGTTTAAGGCACATGCTTCCACAATGTCTCTCTTGATACGAAAGCATGTTTTCTAAGGGAAGCATTTTTGAGGATGATAATAGGAAAGTTCTCAATCAAATGCCTCTAGCATGAAACAGAATATTTCTACTGGAGATTTGAATCATGATTCAGTGCAACTATATTGTAACATAGGTAGTAAAGCCATTTTGAATTCGAAGCATTGAGGGGAATACTTAATGTGAAGACACAAAAGTGTTAATAGCATTATAAATGAACTAGCTAAATTCCGTTATTCCTCTCATGGAAAGCAGTAAGCAGGATCTTGAAAAAACTGTACAGAACCTGCAGGCCAAGGGGACAGAAGTCCCAAATGCATGCGTGTGAACCAAAGAGAATAAGACCCAGAGGGCATCACAGCAGAGATCTTAAGAAGCCAGAGGACACTGAGAAAACCCAAGGTGCCTCAAGGTTGGGATTTCAGAAATGTGCAGGAATTTCTGAAGACACAGGCTGATCCTGAGACTAACATTTAAGAGTTTTGAGTAACGCAATTTCTTCTATTACCTCCGACATCCAATCTTCAGTAGGCTGTTTTCTACCCAACAAAAGTTAGTAAGAAATGTACAGTTAAAGACAGTAAATCTCAGATTGTAATTAAATCACCAGCTCAATGGATGTGAATTTGAGCATACTCTGGGAAATACTGGGCTTCCCTGGTGGCTCAGACAGTAAAGAATCTGCCTGCAATGCAGGAGACCCCAGTTAAATCCCTGGATCAGGAAGATCTCCTTGGAGAAGGGAATGGCTATCCACTCCCATATTCTCGCCTAGAGAATTGCATAAACAGAGGAGCCTGGCATGCTGCAGTCCATGGGGTTGCAAAGAATTGGCCACGACTTAGCTACTGAACAACAACAATTAAATCATCGGTCTAACTTAGCCAGAAAACTTCCCCAAAGACCTAGTCATCTGGAAAAGATACTGCTGTTGAGATATTCAAGCAAAGACATTCAAATCCTGCATTTCACTCCACATCATTTAAAACCCTTTCTGAAAAAATAAAATCTGTTACTTGAGGCACTTAATACTTCCTGGATAAATGATTACTGGTTTCCATCCATTATTCTGTTTTATATTTATCAGTTTTCTGTAACTCCAGGACAAGTGACAGGTTTCAGCTTGGATAATTGGACTATTTAGACTTATATTTGTTTAAATGACCAGAATGCATACCCAGGTGTGACAGTTTGATTTTCACTCTTCCCAGAATATTATTTTTCTCTGATGGTTTACTTATATCACATATCTTTTTATAGATTCTGGTTCCTGAGTTTCATCAATAAGAACTCAGAATGTGCCAGAATGCTTAAATCCATAACACTAACAGACTTCTAAATTAACCTGCTTGCAAACATCAATATCCTCTTTCAAAATTATATAATCATTTCTGATACATTCATCATATTCTCAGTAATCTAGGTCTCTTTGCTAGAACATGTAAAGTCAATAAGAAGTATATGATACAAGTGATTTAAATGAATTCAAATCAACACCTATTGTGGCAAATTTAGAAAATTAAATTATGATGCCACCAGATTCTAATTATATGACACCCTTCTCATTAAGGAAGATTCCATTTAACTATGTCAGTAAATAAAGTCTCAGGCATTTCTTCATCTAAAATTCCTAACTAGCCCAACTCCCCCAGAACCACACACATCTACTTTGTAGCTCCCCTAGAGTTGAACATATGTAATGAACTGCATGATTTTTTGATGAATGCTGTGTCTCTCATTGAAGGCAGTTCTTCAAGGTCAGGCTCAGAGAATTACTATTAATAGATCCTAGCACAGCTTCAGTCCTGTCTGACTCTTTGTGATCCTAAGGACTGTAGCCCATCAGGCTCCTCTGTCCATAGGATTCTCCAGCAAGAATACTGGAGTGGGTTGCCATTTCCTCCTCTAGGGGAATTTCCTCACCCAGGAATTGAACCAGTGTCTCCTGCCTTGGCAGAAAGATTCTTTACCACTAGCGCCATCTGGGAAGCACAATGAAAGTCAAAGTCACTCAATCGTGTCTGACTCTTGGCAAACCCTTGAACTATACAGCCCATGGAATTCTCCAGGCCAGAATACTGGAGTGGGTAGCCATTCCCTTTTCCAGGGGATCTTCCCAACCCTGGGATCAAACCCAGGTCTCCCGCATTGCAGGCAGATTGTTTACCAGCTGAACCAGGGAAGCACAGGAGGACAGTACAATATTTCCAGAATTAAAAATTGAATTTATAATTTAAGAAAACACCTTGAAGACATTTTCTCTTTTAAAACAGAGAACAAAACACTCTCTACCCTCTGTGTTCCCCTGCCCCCACTCTACCTTGAAAAACATTTAGGAATGAATTGCTCCTCATTAGAATATGCTCCTCTCCTAGTAATCAAATTATTCACACAAACAACATAATCTATAGTTGAGTAAGAAGAAAAGGGGGAATTTTTTATTTACTGTCAATATCCCAATATGTTAAAAAAAAAAAAAAACCCAACTCTTCAAAATATTCTCCTTCTCAACACAAATGCTCTAAATTTTTTTACACGTCAAATTATGCAGTTAGACATGAGCACACACGGTGGTCTAACAGAAAAAGATTCAAGATAATCTCTAAACCCTACTCCAGACACCCTGCAATGTGGCCCGGGAGAGCTCATGGATAGGCTATTGATACAAAATGACCACAGACTTTTCCAACTCCCAGGCTCCCTAGGCACACAGTGGATACAAACTAACCACAGGGGCTTCTCCAGCTTCCGCACATGACACCTTGATGCACGGCTATGTCCTCAAGTGACCTTAGGCAGCCCGGAGCCTATAAAAGGCTCATAAATATTCTATACATGCCTACATCTAATTAGAGCAGACCAAATTATGGGAAAGACATGAGCAATAGAGCCTGTTGCTTTGCAACTTGCAACAATCAATCAAAACTGTCGTTCCACGCCCACCTAGATGAATATGTAAAAGCCTTGTCTTGAAAACCGTGTACCTCATCATTCTGTTGCCAGTCCCTCTCCCAGCTTGGCCCACTTCTTCCTTGAGATGTTATTCTGTTCTTTCTTCAATACAGTAGTTTTTGCCACTGCTAAGACTTCAGATTCTTCTTTGCGTCCTTACTAAGAACAGTGGACCATGAGGAAGGGTCCTCTTCGACCCTCCCTATTGTGTAACAGTACAACATTCTTTGTATTATATTTATTTGCTGGCAATACTGCGGTCTTCAGCTGTCTCACATGCTACTCCCTTTACCACAGTCCTTACCTCTACCTTTCCTCTTTATGTAACTTCGATGCTCTTCATCCTTCACATCTCATCCTCAGCACCTTTTCTATGAGCTCACATGGATCACTATCCTCCACCCATCTAAGGACATAAATCCCTGGGTTTAACTATCTGGGTTGGTTGGTTTGCTTCCCAAGGTGGCAACCACTCTATTGAATCCCCAGTGCTTAATTCTAGTACCAAGTATACTGGATATTGTTGATAAATATTTGCTGAATAAATAACTGAATTAGATAATGAGTGGATGAGCAAATAAACTACAATTTCATTGCCTGGCCTTGTTTTTCATTTCACTGTCATTTTGAGAACCAGTTGGTATGCACACATGGAGAAAATTTGCCTTAAACCCCAACAATGACACAATTGCTAAACACAAAAAAATCTTATGTTACAAAATGTTTATGTTTTATCCTGCATAAGAAAAATAAAGAAGACTACTTATATAATCACAAGTTAAATTTAACATGTTACCCATCTGGGCCTTTTTGTCTTAATAAGCAGCATTTTAAAAGTAAATAGACATTCTGAAAAAGAGAAAAATGAATATATTTGGTTCTTTCAGCTTATATCATACTGCATTCAGTTAGGATGAGGAAGAAAAAGAAATCACTTCAAGAGCATTGGTGGGAAGGAGGCTCTAGAGAGAAGAGATATGTGTATTCTTATGGTTGATTCATGTTGTTGTATGGTGGAAACTAACACAACATTGCAAAACAATTATCCTCCAATTAAAAAATAAAGAGCATACTCTCATATGATGTGAAAAGATTTTAATCCGAATGAAGCATCAGAGAAAATGTGTCAAAGGCGTGGGGAGGGGGACACATCCAGTGCCATTGTGGGTAATTCACTAATGTCAGAAAGGACCCTGTGAAATGAAGGACTACGTGGTAACTTTCAGGTTCTTTCCAGCTCCAGACTCATGGTCTTTGTCCACATAATCACTGGAGATTTGCCTAAGTGTCAATGCGTGAAAAGATATAATTCAAAACACTTAGTGATTCAAGAATAGGAAAGGATTCTACTCCTTTGGAAAGTATACAGACTAATTTTGGAGCCAGATTATTCACATTAAAAGATGCAATCCCCCCAGCAAGCATGTATTGGAGACCTATTGGCACCAGAAACTGTGGTCAGTGCAGTACTGTAAGACAGTGCCCTTAAATTCCAAACAGTTTACAGCTGAGGAGAGGAAGAATGCATGCATATTATAGAAGTATCCTGAAGTCTTCTATGGGATATCCCAGAATTATCTACAGTGTTACTAATGTGTAAAAATCTGATTGTCATTCCAATACAGGATCTACAAAATGAAATTAGAATGACAAGGAGAAAACAGGTATTCCTTACATGCCTACTACATATGTATAACGTACAATGTTTAGTACTTCACATATATGGATGAATTAATCCTTTAGATGAGCTATTACTTAAACTCTATTTTGCAGACAATCAAACAGACTCAGAAAGCCTACGTAGGGACGTCCCTTGTGGCTCAGAGGTAAAGAATTTGCCTGTCAATGAAAGAGACATTTGTTTGATCCTTGGATCGAGAAGATCCCACATGCCATGGAACAACTAAACACGAGCACCACAACTACTGAGCCTGTGCTTTAGAGCCGGGAGCTGCAGTTACCGAGCCACGTGCTGCAACTCCTGAAGCCCATGTGCCCTAAGCACACGCTCTGCTACAAGAGAAGCCACCGCATTGAGAAGACTGTTCACTGCAATTAGAGAAGAGCCCTTGCAGCAACAAAGACCCAGGACAGCCAAATACAGATAAATAAAAGGTATTTTCTAAAAAAAAAAAAAAGAAGAAAGCCTATGTAGTTGTTAGGAAGCCAGATGGCAAGAAGGTACCAAGATAAGAATTTGGACTCAGGTCTCTGGGACCCCATAAATGGAAATAAAGCTAAAGATGCCTATTTTCAGAGGAGTATATAGAAAGGGTGGAACTTGTCATACATACTGAGAGAAGGCTGGAAGTTTTTAACTGTATTTTTGAGATAATTGTAAATTCTTAAGCAGTTGTAAGAAATGATCAAAATAAATCCCAAGTGCTCTATAGACTATTTGGCCCAGTGGTAACATCTTACAACTCTATAGTTGTAACAATGTAATAACCAGATGTCAACAATCATATAGTCAAAATAGGGGCCATTTTCATCAGAAGGATGTATCATGTTGCCTCTTTATAGCCACACACACTCCCCTCCCATCCCTCCTTCATCCCCTGAAACCACTAATCTGAATCTCTGTTTCAAAAGATTTGTAATTTCAGTACTGTAATACAAATGGAATTATGAGCTTATGTTATCTTCTAAGATTTTTCACTCAAAATGCTTCTCCAAAATGCATCCAGATTGCTGTACAGATAAAAAATCCATTCCATTTAACTGCTGAGGTATATCCCAAGGTATGATTGTATTATTGTTTCCTCACTGAAGGTATTGTTTTTGTATCCAAGTTTTGGCATTTACAAGCAAAACTGCTTTAAAGATCCATGGGTAAATGTGGATATACATTTGAAGGTATACATTCTCATTTCTCTGAGAGAAATGCCCAGGAGTGCAACTTCTTGGTCACACGAGAGTTGTTATTTGGGAACCCACCAGACTGTTTTCCTGTGTGATTGTATGATTTACATTTCCTGCAGAAAGTTGCATGGCCAGTAGCTCTGCATTCTCACCAGCATTGCTGTTGTTACTAATTTCTATTTCAGCCATTCTGATAAGTGTGTAGTTACAAGCTCACTGTGGTTTTAATTTGCATTCCCTTGATGGCTCATGTATTGACATCTTTTCATCTGCTTACTTACTGGAGACAATTTATCTTAGTTTTCTTTCATCTGAAAGTGTCCTAAAGGACACGTTGACTGGATTTAGTACTTTGAGTTGACAATTCTTTTAGAATTTAGACAAGTGTGTGCTACTTTTTTCTGGCCCCAATGGTTTCTGATGCAATTTTCACTGTCATTTGGATTACTTCTTCCCTATAGCTCAGGTGTAATTTCCTTCCTGTTGTCAAGATTATTTTTTCTTAATTCTCCACACGTTGACTAATGTGTCTTGATGTGGACCTACTTGAGGTTATACTGATTGGGGTTTGTTAAGCATCTTGACTGCAGATTTGATCCTTTTCCTAAATTTGGAAAATTTTCACTCTATTTCTTTGAGTAATATTTTCAGCCCACATAATTTCTCCTCTCACACTGGCCTCCAAAGGCTTAAGTGTTTGATATTTGTTAGCATACCACAGGCGCCCTACCACAATCCTTGTTAGCAAATCTTTTTCTCTTCCAGACTGTTTCAGACTGGATCCTTTCCCCTTTCCCTTCCATTCATGTATATATTTTTTTAAATTGTGGTTACTATCTTTTCCCTTCTAACCTTTCCATTTGTTTCTTTGTATTTTCTACTTCTCTGGTGGGGCCAGTGGTAAAGAACTCACCATCAATGCAGGAGACATAAGAGACTAGGGTTCAATCTCTGGACTGGGAAGATCCCCTGGAGCAGGGCATGGCAACTCACTTCAGTGTTCTTGCCTGGAGAATCTCATGGATGGAGGAGCCTGGTGGGCTACAGTCCATGGGGTTACAAAGAGTCAGACATGACGGAGTGGCTAAGCACAAGTGGCTAAGCATGGCTACTTTTTCTATTTGTTTCAAGTATGGTTACTATTGCTGAATAGAGCGTTTTTATGATGGCCAGTTTAAAATCCTTGCCAAGGAATGCAAACATCTCTCTTTGCAGAATCGGCATTTCTTGCTTGTCTTTTTCATTCACTCTGAGATATTTTGGTTCTTGATATGATGAGTAATATTCAGTTGTGTTCTGAACATATTCAGTATTATCTTATGAGACTCTATTTTATCTAAACATAGGTAGGTTCCTCTGACACACCATTCTGGACGGTAAAGAGACAGCACTAACTCATTACTTCCAGATGAAGGTACAAGTCCAGGTTCCCCACAAACCTTCACTGATACCTGGGTGGGGATGCCCCCTGCTGGAGGGGGATGGGAGTCCCAGCTTCCACTAGACCTTGTTAGCTGGGAGAGGGTGGAGGTGAAATAGAGGCTCCCCACCTGATTTTCACTGACACCAGGGCAAAGGTCTGGGGGTCTCATTACTGCCCAACGGGGATGAGATCCTGGCTCCAACTCAGTCTTTGATGCCACCGCTTCAGAACAAAGGACCGAGCAACTTTCTACTGCCCTGCAAGAGTGGAAGTGTAGGCTCCCCAGTCAGCTTTATTAACGGAGGTGGAGTCCCACTGTTTTCTGTAGTTATTTGGTGGGCTAGAACATTTCTAGTCTAGAAGTTTCCTGTCTTGCTAAGCTGGCCATTCCCTAGTCCTTTGATTAGAGCAAACGGATTTCAGTTATCTTTTGTTTCATCTGGTTACATTGTATCTCAAGTTTCTGGCCTCTTTCCAGCTTCAATTCTGGGATACATGCAGGGAAAAGAAAATCAGGCAACTCACCTCATGTCATTTCTTACGTTGCAAGGTACCTGGCTGAAGGCCACTTCTCTTCAACTGGGAGATTCCTTTATGTTTGCTTTACATATAGCTTTCAGAGTTTCTATGTGACTTACTGAGTTAAAAAGGGAAAAGTATGGGAAGACCCCCTGGAGTGGGAAATGCCAACCCACTCCAGTATCCTTGCTGGGAAATTCCATGGACAGAGGAGCCTGGCAGGTTACAGTTCTCAGGGTCACAGAAGAGTTGGACACGACTGAGCGACTAAACTACAACAACTAAGGGAAAAGCATATTGACTTAATCTTTCTGAAATGAAACAGGAATAGGATATAAATGTGTGAAGAGGTGAGAAGAAAAAACAACAAACCACAGAAAAGAAATATGAAATCAAAACTCCTGAAAATCTGAAACTGAATTGTGATACATTTTTTTTTTGGAATAATACAAGATAAACTAATTATTTTCTCTTGGAAAATAATTATCCCAAAAATTTGGCCTAAAAAAATGTAACGCAAGTGTTTCCTGATTATGAGTTTGCTTTCAAGCAGGAGCTAGGTTGTAGAAAGAAGTAATGATTTCTTCACTCGGAAGGCCAGTCCATGTCCATTCTAAATAAACTCTCCTTTCTAGTTCAAGGGATCTTGACCTTAAATGTGGAGAAAAGATGAAATGTACTGGTTATGCATATGCATATATGCATGGCGGTGTTAGTCTCTCAGTCGAGTCCTGCTCTTTGTGGCCCCATGGACGGTAGCCCGCAAGGCTCCTCTCCATGAAACTCTCCAGGCAAGAGTACTGGAGTGGGTAGCCACTCCTTTCTCCAGGGGAGAACCCAGGTCTCCTGCACTGCAGGCAGATTCCTTACTGTGTGAGCCACCAGAGAAGCCTCATTAACACATGCACACACGCGCATGCTAACATATATTTCTCAAATACTCCATGCTTAGAGAAGTCACCTCATCACACACCGACCAGAAGAGTCAATGTTTTAAATACCGTGGAGCCTTTTTTTTGAATCAGGGCTGGATTTTTAATTTCTTTGACCAACCCAATTTCCAAGATCGTCATCAAACTACTTCTGAAAGAGGCTGGGCAGATTGAAAGACAAGAAACACACTCCTCAAAGAGTTGAACACGACTGAATGACTGAACAACAGCAATCTCTGGCTCAATGGGCATGAGTCTGAGCAAAGTCAGGGAGATGGTGACGGACAGAGAAGCCTGGCGTGCTGCAGTTAATGGGGTCGCAAAGAGTCAGACACGACTCAGTGACTAAACAACAGGTGAAAACAATATTATTAAATTGCTGAGTGTTAGCAACAGTTTCAAAAAAGGTGTCCATGATATGTAAGAATCATCAATGGTTAGAAAATCATGATGTTTGATATGAAAATACTATTTTTTAATTCCAACAAGTAAAATCAATCACATTTCCAGAGTCATTGCTTTAGTAAATCCACAAGAAGAGGAGAAAACAAGGTAGCAATGTCAGTTACGGGCCGCTGATAACACATTGCTTCAGGATTTAACTCAGAGCTGGTAACCTTTGCTAACTAAGCTCCTAGCCTGCTGAAAATCTGACCTAAGTGTGCGCTCCCGAGAAACTGGAACTAAAGGAGAACAGAGGTAAAAGATGATCTCAATAACATTTGAAGTTGTCTTTGTAACCTTGAGCAAGGTTAAGTTCTCTAAGATGGTTTCCATTAAAAGTAGCTAAGAATACACAGAACCTAAAAGTGTTAAAATATGAAATAAGATTCTATATTTCAACAACCCAGCAGTATATACTGATGTGTGCAGTAAGTTCTCAGCAAATGGTAGCTATTACAATAAACATTATAGCAATAAAAATGAGCAAACAACTAGAAGTGTATATTTAGTTCAATAAAATACAAATTAAAATGATCTTTTTGGCCTATCAACTAGGGAAGTATTAAAAAACAATAATATATGTTGTGGCTATACAGTGAGCATGCTTATCCATTGCAGGTGAGTATGAATTGATATAATTTATATTATAAATTATAATGGACAATTTGGCAGTGTGTATAAAATACTGAAAAAAAAAAACACTCTTTTGAAAAAGTCTATTTCTAGGAATGTAACCTAAGCCATTTTTTAAATGTCTAAAGATGTATCTGCCCATGCATATTTACTGCAGTGTTGATTACATGTGAAAGTGAAAGTGTCAGTCTCAGTCGTGTTTCACTCTTTGAACCCCATGGACCATAGCCTGCCAGGTTCCTCTGTCCATGGAATTATCCAGGCAAGAATACTGGAGTGGGTAGCCATTCCCTTCTCCAGGGGATCTTCCCAATCCGGGGACTAAACTCAGGTCTCCCACATTGCAGGCAGATTTATATATCTAATAATAAAAGTAAGCAGATTTTTAAAAAATAGATTATATTAAATTATAGTATAATCACCCAATGACTTTTGTGCAAACATAAAAAGTCATGATATGATCTTAAGACCTAAATATAATCAGTGTAAAAAGTGAAACAACACAATGGTTATGTCTTCTTTTCAAAAAAAGATCATAGCTTCCATCCTGGTTTAAAATTCAAATGAACACATATACCCACCTACACAACACACACACAGGGACTCATTGTTTCTCTAAGAATTTCTCCCAATATTTGTTTTCTTTTGAACAAAGTCTTCTTTCTTCAGTTTAATTCAACTGAATATAGCATTCAAGTGCACACAGCCAAAAACAGTCAATTCATGTCTACATTAGCTTTCAGCATTAAGAGCTTCACTATGAATTTCAAAATAGCAAAATTATGTCTCATAGTGCTTGAATGTCTTGTGGGAAAGTGTGTTTAGGTGGGCAAACTGTATATGAATTTAAGATACATAATTGAGCTCTATGGAGGTGACATGGTTTCCTCAAATGAGTCTCAGAACTATTACACCAAACTAAGAAAGTTGCACATCAGAGATCCTGTATTGCTATGGTTCCAAAAATACCCTGAAATGAGGATCTAAGACAAAATTGCCAGCTTTTGAGGACAGTAATAATACCCATATGTGACTTCCATGCTGCTGCTGCTGCTGCTAAGTCGCTTCAGTCGTGTCCGACTCTGTGCGACCCCATAGACGGCAGCCCACCAGGCTCCTCCGTCCCTGGGATTCTCCAGGCAAGAACACTGGAGTGGGTTGCCATTTCCTTCTCCAATGCATTTGTCTCTAACTCCTAAATAAGCCTGTATTCTACGTGCTGTTCAATACCTCATCAAAGATGCTTCTCGGATCTCAGGGCCAGGGAGAAGTGATATCTACCCTGATGGTTTGGTTCCTCTTAGAAAACAAAAGTTAAAAGAGCCATCATTTGTTTTCCCCTTTGACGTAATTGTTAGGAAGAGATGTTTTCAACAGTTCAGTCTTTCTCATCAGTGTGTCTCCATATGCCCTGCCTCACCCAACACTCCTTATATGACTCAGAAGAGGTGACAAGGGAAAAACTAATCTCAGGCAGAGCTAACTACCTCGGCTAATTCCCAATAGTAAAGCACTCTGCCTCCGACACTTTTCCCCTGCAGTGTGTCATCTTTTGAAAACTCCTGTGTGGTGGCCAGTATTTCCTCTTACTTCTGTTATTACAACCTGTAAACTGAGACTCAGAGGCTTAAGCAGTGGACCAGGATAAAGTAATCAGTAAGTGATGCAGCCATTTTTGCTCCAAAACCTATGAATTTTCCATTGTGCTATATTATCTGATATAAAACATACTGTGGTGTGAATTCAGTCTTGACAGAATTTTATAAGGGAGAAATCTTCTAATACAAATTACTTTCCTCCCAGTCTATTTTTCATTTGCTTAACTCCATTTCCTGAATTGTTCCTACACATTTGTATCTAAGACATCTTCCAGAATTACCTGTTACAGAATAAATAATTTATGATTTCACACTTTAAATGCACTAACACAATGTTCTATAAAGTACAAACAATTTATTCTCCCCTCCTATCTCTAAGAATAATTCCTTCTTTATCACAAGGCTAATAAACCAGTGTATCATCTGTAAATTAATTGGTTGTTGTTGGTGTGGGAGTGGAATATAGAGATTTCCACTACTTTACTTGGTATATCTAAGAAACGGATTAACTATAACCAAAATGACATTGTTCTGCCTACAGCTAGTTGCCAAAGGCCACATGAAATTCAACCAGAACTACATGCAACAAAACCTGTATGTCATTATTCCAGATAATATCTTAACACATCAGATTCCAGGCAGCTAATCAAAATTTTAGGGTTTATTTGCAGTAAAATCTATCAGCTATAGGGTGGTTTTTTCAGTCAAATAATATCTTTGTAACATTCAGATAACTCAGACATAGTGTTGGACCAATATAATTTCACAGCATTTTAAATCAATCACCAGACTTCCCTGGTGGTTCAGTGGTTAAGACTCTGTGATTTCACTGCAGAGGGAATGGGTTCAACCCCTGGACAGTAAACTTAAGATCCCATATGCCTTGCATTGTGGCCAAATAAATAAGTAAATCACATGCGACCTGATGTATTATTCTTTATTTTCAGCAGCATTCTTTTTCATAAAATAACCGAAGACTCCCCAGTTTTACTTCTTTGAACAGCATACCATTTAATAACCTTCAGATATGCTTTAGTACACTACTCTATCCAAAATCTTACCTCTGCTCTTAATTCATAGACCACTCTGTCGTTGCTGTTTTGAGATTTTGATTCTTCCCTTATAAGTCCTGATACTTCTTCCATTTCATTTTTATGTTGACCATGGAGAATGTCAAACTGCAAAAAGAAAAATTCATAATCACAAATTACAAAGGCTGGTTCCAGGATAATTCATATTAGTCTTTCATTTTGCTTTCGGTTTTTGGGTTTTATTTTTTTTTTGCTGTGTGGAATCTGATAGGTTTTGTTGTTGCTATTATAGGTTTTGCAGTTGAACCGTGTTTTTCTTTACACTTGCAGCTGAAAAATCCTGTGTTGTTGGAAAAGCAAATCAGCAAGTATTCATTAATCTAAATCCACAATTGAAAATTAGACAAATCTTCGTTACCTCCACAGATTCCTAATAATTGACCAACCAGATTCTAAGCTAATCCAATTAATTCTGATCTTTCAGTCTTGAATATTAGTAGCATAGTACTCTTTGTAATCCTACTTATGTATATTTTCTATGAAATATAAATAGTGCATAGATTGTAGCAGAGATAAATTTGGGCACTGGAAACAATACATCTATATGACACTCAAGTTTGTAAGACATATGTAGAACATTTAGAGAAGATGCCAATTAATTGCCATAGAAAACTATGGCAGGAAAATAATACAAACAAACTCTGGCACATACAGACAATGGAATATTGTTCAACACTAAAAAGAAATGAGCTGTCAGACAAATGAAGAGACATGGAGGAAATTTAATGCATATTACTAAGTGGAAGAAGTCTATCTGAAAAGGCTTTATCCTGTATGATTCCATCTTTATGACATTCTAGAAAAGGCAAAACTATGGAGACAGTAAAAAGATCAGTGGTTTCCAGGGACTGGAGGAGGAAAGGATGAATCGGTGGAGCATAGAGGATTTTTAGGGCAGAGAAATTATTCTGTATGATAAACTCTAATGATGGATACATGTTGTTACAATAGTGAAGGTCGCTCAGTTGTGTCCAACTCTTTGAAACCCCATGGACTGTAGCCGGCCAGATTCCTCTGTCCATGGGATTCTCCAGGCAAGAATACTAGAGTGGGTTGCCATTCCCTTCTCCAGGGGATCTTCCTGACCCACAGATCGAACCTGGGTCTCTTGCACTGCAGGCAGATTCTTTAACATCTGATCCATGAGAGAAGCCCATATAGTTATACATGTATAACATGTTGCTATATATTTCTCTAAACCAATAGAATCTATAAAACCGAGTGAACCTTAAAGTAATTTGGGTGACTGTGTATCAATAAATGAATAAATGGGGTGAAGGATTTTGATAATGAGAGAAGCCACATATGAATGTGGGGTGGGAATTATATGTAAGTAAGTGTAAGTGAAAGTACTCAGTCATGACCGACTCTTTGCAACCCTATGGACCACGGTCTACATGGTCTGCAGAGTCCATGAAATTCTCTAGGCCAGAACACTGGAGTGGGTAGACTTTCCCTTCTCCAGGGGATCTTTCCCACCCAGGGATCGAAACCAGGTCTCCCCATTGCAGGTGGATTATTTACCAGCTGAGCCACCAGGGAAGCCCAAGAATACTGGAGTGGGTAGCCTATCCCTTCTCCAGCCAATCTTGCTGACCCAGGAATCAAACTGAGGTCTCCTGCATTGCAGGCAGATTCTTTACCAACTGAGCTATCAGGCAACACCACCTTCCATTCAATCTTGCTGTGAACCTACTACAGGAAAAAAAAAAAATTGTCTATAAAAACAAACATAAGAATGAGAAAAATCCTAGAAATGCAAACAATGATTTTTCCCTGTAGCTGTTCTTATAATTAGAAGTTTTCAGCAGAATCATAACATTTAATATGTGGATATATGCACATGTGCTTTTTGTTTTATTAACATGTTTTCTTCATATTATGTAGGTAAATGTTTCCAGAATTAAAATTACATAATTGGCATACAACCAGACAATAAATCAGAATATAAAAGCTATCATTATATCACTTATGTAAAATTTTTATTATTATTAATAATAATATTGCATGCTTAATCACTTAGTCATGTCCAATTCTTTGTGACCCTATGGACTGCAGCTCACCAGGCTCTTCTGTCCATGGAATTCTCCAGGCAAGGATACTAGAGTGGATTGCCATTTCCTACTCCAAATAGTAATATTAAGCATATACTAATCTCAAGAAACCAGGCTTGATATATAGTTCATTACTTAATGCTGACTGTTATCCTTTGTGTTAGGTCTGATTATTACCCCTTAAAGAAAAATAAACCGTATTTTTACTAGGCTTAAGTAACATTCCCAAATTCTCAAAGCTAATAACTGGGGGAAGAAAATTTGAGAACATTCCTGCCAAATTCATTACCTGAGTTATTAATCATAAACCAATGCTCCACTATAATTATAAAACTAAGAGTCTTAATAATTTTATGAAAGGCAATAAGCTTATAGAAATAGATAGCAGAAGGAGCATAACAGAAGACACCATCACCCCAACATACTAGAAACGGACCACACTGAAAAGAGGAGCTGATTTGCCAACTACACAAAGGCTCCACGTTCAGAGCTGGTAATGCGGAAAATACACCATGCGGGGCAGGAGTGAACCAGGACACCATGCATCGAAGTCCACTAAAAAGCTGTCTCCACAAGTTTCTCTCTACTTTCATGTCGGTTAAATAGACAGTATGGCATTCATCTCTGGCCAAAATAAAATAGAAGCCACTTTTCTAATAAAAGAATAACAAATTGCAAGCAACAGTTTTGGGACTGTGTTCACCAGAGTCAAATTTAACTCATGCTGGTAACTGGGTGCCCCTCACTTCACTTCTGAAATCTTGGTCATTACTTCCCAGGGAACTAGATCAATAATCAGCCCTTTCATTGTCAACAGAACTTTCAATAAACCCCTCAAAGGAGAGAAGAGGGAGGAAAATACATTTTCATACATGGCAGTAGAAGGAATCCACATCAATTACCTAAAATAATGCCATTTCATTCATCATTGTGAGTGGAAAATCAAGGATCTCTGGACATAGGTAGAACCTCAAGAGTATGAAATAAACGTGACCAGGACTAAGGAATAGAATGTCTGATGGAAAAAACAAACAGGAAAAATGATACAATTTAAGATATGAAAGAGAATGTTTTATTAAAAATTTAATCACTATCTTGAGGAAAAAATGAATACATAATTGTTTCTGTTGTTCAGTCCCTAAGACATGTCCAACTCTTTGTAACCCCATGGACTGAAGCATGCCAGACTCCTCTGTCCTTCAGTATCTTCTGGAGTTTGCTCAGATTCATGTCCATTGAGTCAGTCATGCTATTTAACCATCTCATCCCCTGTCGCCCCCTTCTCCTCTTGTTGTCAGTTTCTCCCAGCATCTGGAAAGAATGCCTTTCCAATGAGTCAGCCTTCACATCAGGTAGTCAAAGCATTGGAGCTTCATCTTCAGCATCAGTCCTTCCAGGGTTGATTTCCTTTAGGACTGACTGGTTTGATCTCCTTGCGGTTCAAAGGACTCTCAAGAGTCTTCTCCAGCACCACAATTAGAAAGCATCAATTTTTTCAGTGCCCAGCCTTCTTTACGGTCCAATTCTTACACCCATACATGACTACCAGAAAAACCATAGCTTCGACTATACAGACTTTTATTGACAAAGTAATGTCTCTGCTTCCTGATATGCTGTCTAGGTTTACATATTTATAAATATATATTACATTCATAAATTAAGGACAAACATTTTTAGCACATGTTTAGTCATCCTTCCTTCAGATAAAATTTACTAGAATAGTTATAAGACAGAGTTAAATATTGGAGGGTAGCCATTCCCTCGATGCATTCAGTCCTTTGGACAGCTCATGCACACTCATGGTATTGCATGTCAATCAGAACTCTAACAACCTCCAAATGTCTAGTTCCATCCTGAAAGTGTTCCCCTGAACTCCTCAGCCACACACCCAACTTTCTACTTATCACTTCCATAGGATTCCAAAGCTTAACATTTTGAAAAGACTAAGTACTTCTCCTTCAAATGCTCCTCTCCTGTGCTGTGCTTAGTTGCTCAGTCATGTCCAACTCTGTGAGACCTCATGGACTGTAGCCCACCAGGCTCCACTGTCCATAGAGATTCTCCAGGCAAGAACACTGGAGTGGGTTGCCATGCTCTCCTCCAGGGGATCTTCCCAACCCAGGGATTGAACCCAGATCTCCTGCATAGCAAGTGGATTCTTTTCCATCTGAGCCTCCAGGGAAGGGTAAGAATACTGGAGTGGGTAGCCTATCCCTTCTCCAGGGGATCTTCCCAATCCAGGAATTGAACCAGGGTCTCCTGCATTGCAGGTGGATTCTTTACCAGCTGAGCCTCCAGGGAAGCCCTGTTCCTCTGTTAGTCTTTGCCATCTCAGCAAATATCACTTTATCCTTCCCTTTGATAAGCCCAAAATATTTCAGTTATGCTTAATAATTTTTCTTTGATGTGCCATATTCAGACTAAAAACAAATCAATTGAATTTAGCCTTCACATAATTTAATAAATCCATTCACTTTCTAACTTCACCACTAATGCCCTGGTCAACCACCATGATCTCGGTTATTTTAATAAGCTGCCACACTCTCTGCTTCTCCTTGTGGATCTGTATTTTCTTTCTCAAAACAGCAAATAAAGCTTTTTATAAAGTAAATCAAATTATGTAATTCCTGTATTCAAATCTTTCCTCAGGCTTCCCAATCCATTCAGAGTATAAATCAAAATTTTTATTAGCCTCTTAGTTCTATAACCCTCAGTTCTGGTCTCTATTTATTCCAACCCTTAATTCTAAACCAGCCACTCTGACCTCATGTTTCCTACAGACTTCAGACAAGCAAGAACAAAAAAAGAAAAGAAAAACAAGAAATAAAATATTATAGAGCTAAAGCAATTAAAACAATATAACAGAAAAAATGATTAGCATATTAATGAAACAACTATACTCCCTCCTATTAAAATAATGAGTTATTTTCTTTAACAGGTTCTTGCTGGGGGCAAATCAATGAATTCTTCCCAGTCTTGTTTCAAATAATGAAAACAAAAAGAGTGGAAAACAAAACAGAACTCTAATTTCCTTCCTACTCTAAAAGATTCTAGAGTCACGGTATTTAAGTTCCCCAACCACACCTTGGACCTCCCTGGTGGCTCAGATGGTAAAGCGTCTGCCTACAATGTGGGAGACCTGGGTTCAATCCCTGGGTCGGGAAGATCCCCTGGAGAAGGAAATGGCAACCCACTCCAGTACTCTTGCCTGGAGAATTCCATGGATGTGGGAGCCTGGTGGGCTAAAAATGGGGTCGCAAAGAGTCAGACATGACTGAGCGACTTCACTTCACTTTCACTAACCACACCTTGCTACATTAGAAATATCTTTGTTACACAGGTAAAGAAAAAAAAATGAGTTATTTTGATCATTTAAAAATATTTTAACTCAAAACCACCTTAATTTTGCCACTTAGCTCTTCAACTTAAGGTTTAAATTAATGGTGTGTGCTTAGTCTTTCAGTCTTGTCTGACTCTCTGCAGCTCCATGGACTGTAGCCCACCAGGCTCGTTCATGGAATTTTCCAGGCTAGAATACTGGAGTGGGTTGCTATCTCCTATTCCAGAGAACTTTCCAGACACGGGGATCGAACCCACGTCTCTTGTGTCTTCTCCATTGGCAGGTGGATTCTTTACTACTGGCACCACCTGGGAAACCTTTGGATTAACGGAGCTGTAACTAAAAATCTCTATTTGGCAACTGAAAAGTTAAAAGTCATGGACAGGCAGATATTAAAAGTTATTAATTCAGCAGAATGATGAGTGTCATCCACAAATGATATATCACATTAGTTAAATTGGATATGACAGAAATAGGAAGTGTCTGATGAAGTGAATGAGTCAGCATCAGAAAACATTTTCCAAGTTTATGTCCTTTTATGTAAAATTCATTTAAATGTAGTCTCTTGCTGCAATATTTTTTTTAAATTGCATCATAATATAATTCCAAAATTTCTCTTCAAAGTTCCTCTTTTCATACTGCAGTATTTGAGAAAGGTTAAATCAGGCAACTTATCATATCTCTGACTTCAGAAATATCTGCCATAATTCGCTTCTGGAAATTTAGCAACATTACAATATAAAATGTAAAAAAAATATGTAAATATTTACTTTAATACATTTAGATTACCATAGAGTGGAAAATCTTTCTGGGGACAATGTTTAGAAAACAAAAATATTATGTAACATAAATTAAAATATTTTCTTATTTAATTGGATAATATAGGAGAAGGAAAATGCATTCAATGTTCAGTTTATCACCAAACATCATGGTTTCTTTCACCTGTATATTTCTCAACTTTCCACATCTCTGCACATCCCCCACCAAGCTTAGGGCATCTGATTATTTCTTTCTGGATCATGTGACAGACTCAGGACTGATTTTTCATCACCCATGTCTCCCAATCTATCTTTATACCAAACTTTGAGTCATTTTTTATTATAATCATATTGACCTTGGTCAACACACTTCAGTGGCTATTCCCATTGCCTTCATGTGGATACATAACATTTATAATTTGGCTTTGGGGATAAGTATTGACTATCAATCAGTTCAGAATATATGACCAAGTGTCTAACAGTTAGGCAGGTGAGGATACCAGATTCTCATGAAAAGTGAGGAATGTAGGATGGAGACTGCTCCAGCAGAAGGACACACAGGCACCTCCCTGGTGCTCCAGGGGTTATGACTTCACCTTCCAATGTAGAGGGTGCAGGTTCCATTCTGGACAGGCAGCTAAGATCCTACATGCTCAAAGCCAAAAAAACCCAAAACAAAAACAGAAGGAATATTGTGACAACCTGAATGAAGACTGACAAAAAAAAAAAAAAAAAAAACTAGGAGAAGGCTCTCCAAATACCACTGTCCCAGGGACAGCTAGCAAAAAGGTTCAGCTCTTTCAAATAACTTGAATTAACCATAAGCATACAGAGAAGCCTCCAAAATTTCATCACCTACAGATTCAAAACTTAGTCAAGTATTCTTTTAAGCAAACTTTACCTAATTCCCTCCCTCAGCCTGAAAAAAATGGTAGTAAACATACTAAAGAATGTGTAACTACCATTAACGCAAATTTTACTGTATCTTTCAAGTCAAAATAAAACATTGATTTTAGGTGTCTTTAAACTCTTTTGCTCTCATGCTAAAGTATCCTTTACCTTTTTAAAGTGTGTCTTAAAATATTATATTTATTTAGATTCAAAAAAATAAAATTTCTGGTGAATTTTAACTATTGACATTTTAAGTAAAATGGTTGTATCATGCTTCACGCTGCTGCTGCTGCTGCTAAGTCGCTTCAGTCATGTCTACTCTGTTCGACCCCATAGATGGCAGCCCACCAGGCTCCCACGTCTGTGGGATTCTCCAGGCAAGAACACTGGAGTGGGTTGCCATTTCCTTCTCCAATGCATGAAAGTGAAAAATGAAAGTGAGTTGCTCAGTCATGTCCAGCTCTTCACGACCCCATGGACTGTAGCCTACCAGGCTCCTCTGTCCATAGGATTTTCCAGGCAAGAGCACTGGAGTGGTTGCCAGTTCCTTCTCCAATGCTTCATGCAATGACATATAAAAACCACATAAGTGTGATATTCACTCTCATCTGTGAAAAAATTATATCATTAATTTTATTTATTAAATTTTTATTTCTATTCCATCTCTTTCATGTCATCATACTGTAACATATGTTTATACTTGAAAAAGTTTTTACTCTATAAGATGAAATAGAACTATGTGCATAAAATATGTATGCATATATTATGATTGTAAGGCTCCAAATGTTAAAAAGTGTATCTTGGATTGAATTATTTTAAAGATTATTTCAGGTACATGGTTTCGTAAAAATAAGATCAGATAACACATATTGTGATACATAATTTTTAAATATAAATTTATCAAAATATATATATATATATAAATTTATCATTTACTGACAATGCATCTTTTAATGAGATGGACACATTTTTCCAATTAGTTTGTGTATCCATGGATGAAATTACTTATTGATAGAAATGAAATAAGAATTATCATCAGTTTTATTTATTCTTTTTAAATATGAACCCTGAGAAAGTTGATCACACATCAGTTTGTTAGTGCTACGAGGACATCCAAAAACCACATGCTTCTTATAGGAAGAACACACTACCTAAGAGAACACTCTGAAACAATTACTTACATTAAACTTATTGATCCAACCAACCTTTTATAAGAAATATAGAGGACAGAGAAACATATTAAATAGCACCACAGGATGTAATCTCTAAAACCCAAAATAAAACTTTACAAGATAAATGACTTGGCTTTTTAAGTAAATTATAAAAAGGAAAAAAGGAGAAAGAAATATAAAGAAAAACCTATATATTAAAACACACTTACAAAGACATATCCAATTAAAATGTCTGAGCTTCATTTGAGTTTTTATTCAAATGAGTCATCTGTGAAAATAAAATTGATGTTTTTTAAAAATTGGACATTTGAACACTGAGTATTTGATATTAGCAAAGTAATGTTAATTTCTTAGGTTTGAAAATAATATTGCTGTGTTTAACAAAAAAAAAGGCCTTATGTTTTGAGATATAAATGAAAATGCTTCTCAGATGGAATAACGCAATTGGGAAGGGGGATGAAGATCATAGAGGTTAAAAAAGTCCGGCCATGAGACAATAATGATTAAATATAGTGTATGGGGTTCCTTGGGGTTCTTTACAGTATTTTCTGTTTTTGTATATAGAACGTGAAACTACATAACATTAAAGTTTTTAGGGAAGCAAAAGCGTGTTTCGGATTTTTAATTTTAGAAAACAGGATTTTTAAGGATTAGCATCATTTAATTCTTAATTAAATATTGCCTGAAGCTGCACATACTTACCATAGTGTAAGACTAGAGGAAAACAACAGAATGGGAAAGACTAGAGATCTCTTAAAGAAAATTAGAGATACCAAGGGAATATTTCATGCAAAGATGGGCTCAATAAAGGACAGAAATGGTATGGACCTAACAGAAGCAGAAGATATTAAGAAGAAGTGGCAAGAATACACAGGAGAACTGTACAAAAAAAGATCTTTATGACCTGGATAATCACGATGGTGTGATCACTCACCTAGAGCCAGACATCCTGGAATGTGAAGTCAAGTGGGCCTTAGAAAGCATCACTACAAACAAAGCTAGTGGAGGTGATGGAATTCTAGTTGAGCTATTCCAAATCCTGAAAGATGATGCTATGAAAGTGCTCCATTCAATATGCCAGCAAATTTGGAAAACTCAGCAGTAGCCACAGGACTGGAAAATGTCAGTTTTCATTCCAATCCCAAAGAAAGGCAATGCCAAAGAATGCTCAAACTACCGCACAATTGCACTCATCTCACACGCTGGTAAAGTAATGCTCAAAATTCTCCAAGCCAGGCTTCAGCAATACGTGAACTGTGAACTTCCAGATGTTCAAGCTGGTTTTAGAAAAGGCAGAGGAACCAGAGATCAATTGCCAACATCCACTGGATCATCGAAAAAGGAAGAGGGTTCCAGAAAAACATCTACTTCTGCTTTATTGACTATGCCATAGTCTTTGACTGTATGGATCATAATAAACCGTGGAAAATTCTGAGAGAGATGGGAATACCAGACCATCTGACCTGCCTCTTGAGAAACCTATATGCAGGTCAGGAAGCAACAGTTAGAATTGGACATGGAACAACAGACTGGTTCCAAATAGGAAAGGGAGTACGTCAAGGCTGTATATTGTCACCTTGCTTATTTAACTTATATTCAGAGTACATCATGAATAACGCTGGGCTGGAAGAAGCACAAGCTGGAATCAAGATTGCTGGGAGAAATATCAATAACCTCAGATATGCAGATGACATCACCCTTATGGCAGAAAATGAAGAAGGAACTAAAGAGCCTCTTGAAAACGAAAGAAGAGACTGAAAAAGTTGGCTTAAAGCTCAACATTCAGAAAACGAAGATCATGGCATCTGGCCCCATCACTTCACGGGAAATAGATGGGGAAACAGTGGAAACAGTGTCAGACTTTATTTTTTTGGGCTCCAAAATCACTGCAGATGGTGATTGCAGCCGTGAAATTAAAAGATGCTTACTCCTTGGAAGGAAAGTTATGACCAACCTAGATAGCATATTCAAAAGCAGAGACATTACTTTGTCAATACAGGTCCATCTAGTCAAGGCTATGGTTTTTCCTGTGGTCATGTATGGATGTGAGAGTTGGACTGTGAAGAAAGCTGAGCACCCAAGAATTGATGCTTTTGAACTGTGGTGTTGGAGAAGACTCTTGAGAGTCCCTTGGACTGCAAGGAGATCCAACCAGTCCATTCTAAAGCAGATCAGTCCTGGGTGTTCTTTGGAAGTACTGATGCTAAAGCTGAAACTCCAGTACTTTGGCCACCTCATGCAAAGAGTTGACTCATTGGAAAAGACTCTGATGCTGGGAGGGATTGGGGGTAGGAGGAGAAGGGGACGACAGAGGATGAGATGGCTGGCTGACATACCGACTCGATGGACATGAGTTTGGGTGAACTCTGGGAGTTGGTGATGGACAGGGAGGCCTGGCGTGCTGGGATTCATGGGGTCAGAAAGAGTCAGACACGACTGAGCGACTGAACTGAACTGAACTGAAGACTAGGAAAAATCAAATATTCATGTTTGAATATATTTTGTTAGGGCTAAAGTGTGTGATTTAACTTCACCAAGTAAGAAATTAGTACCAACTTTGGTAATAATGAAAGAATGTCTTTCTTTTCTGCAAAGTTTTAGAATTTGAAATGTTTTTCTTTGTTTTCTTGTTTAGTCTCGGTCTCTTGATGACCTATACATCTGATGACCTATGTATCTGACCCTGGTAGCTCAGCTGGCAAAGAATTCGCCTGCAATTCAGGAGACCCCAGTTCAATTCCTGGATGAGGAAGATCCCCTGGAGAAGGGATACGCTACCCAGTCCAGTAATCTTGGCCTTCCCTAGTGGCTCAGATGGTAAATAATCCACTTGCAATGCGGGAGATCTGGTTTCAGTCCCTGGGTTTGGGAGATCCCCTGGAGGATAGCATGGCAACCCACTCCAGTATTCTTGCCTGGAGACTCCCATGGACAGAGGAACCTGACGGGCTACAGTCCATGGCGTCCAAAAGAGTTGGACACGACTGAGCAACTAAGTATATGCACCCAAACATCTGTCAAAATCAAAGCTTTCATTTAGAAAAATAATATAATTTTAAAATGTTAACCTCTTGCTTCAGACATGCATAAAACAGATAATGTTTATATAGTTTCTTATGGGAAACAGATGGAATAGGAAGTAGCAACCCACTTCAGTATTCTTGCCTGGAGAATCCCATGACCAGAGGAGCCTGGCAGATTATGGCCCATGGGATTGTGAAGAGTTGGACACAATTGAGCAACTAAGTGTGCATGGGAAACAGAAAATTATGCTTCCTAATTTTTTTCTATAAATTAGATAATTTTTCTAAATATTAGAAAATTTAATGATGTTTCCATTAAAAAAATCAGCAGGTTATGTTCTTTATTGAGTTGTCTGGGAACAATTGGTAAGAAGGCAGATTATAGAAACTCAATTTAAAAATCTACGTAAGTTGAAAGAAGCCATTTAAAGTTGCACTTCTATGAGATGTCCAGCATGGGTGAATCTACAGTACTACATTATATCAGTGATTACCTAAAGCTGTGGGGATTTTAGGGAACTAAGAAGAGACTGCTGAAAGATCTGTTTCCTTGGTGGCATAGATGGTAAAGAATCTGGCTCCAACACAGGAGACATGGGTTCGATCCCTGGGTTAGAAAGATCCCCTGGAGAAGGAAATGGCAACCCACTCCAGTACTCTTGCCTGGAGAATTCCATGGACAGAGGAGCCTTGTGGGCTACAGTCCACAGGGTCACAAAGGGTCAGACAACACTAAGCACGCATGCATGCTAAAGATCTAGGGTTTCTTTCTCAACTGATGATGATTATGGTGACAGTTGCACAAGTCTGTGAGTATATTAAAAACCACTGTATGATGCTCTTTACAATGAATTGCATGCTATGTGAATTGTATCTGTTGTTGTTGTTGCTTAGTTGTTAAGTCATATCTGACTCCCAGTGGGCTTCAACCGGCCAGGCTCCTCTGTCCATGGGATTCTCCAGACAAGAATATTGGAGTGGTTTGCCATTTCCTTCTCCAGAGGATCTTCCCAACCCAGGTATTGAACCCACATCTCCTGCATTGGCAGCTGGATTCTTTACCACTGAGCCACCTGGTAAGCCTGAATTATATATAAATAAACCTATCAAAATATGTAAAAAGGAAAGATTAATTTAATCAAAAGAATTACAGCAATTAAATCTTCTAATTTAATTTTAAGTCACAAAGAGCATCCGTTAGAAGCATTCTTAATCAAACAATCTGAAACACAATACAAGTTTTCACCTCTTAATTTGTCTTCTTGGCATCCCTATTTTAGGAAGAATCAAGAATCATCCACTTCTCTTTGTAGATAATTTATCATTGTGAATGTGATTCAAAATCAATTCAAAGATTCATACTTAAACTCTCTCTGTCAATATTAAAATGGCACTTGAACTTTTGCATATGATGGTGTTTGTAACGTAATTACACTACTCTTGGAAACATTCCATTTTACATGATTTTTCACTAATTTGGTGAGTTGAAACTTGTTAATATGTTCTTCCTTTCCCCTAACATATGGCATTTCAAAATCATTGGAGATTTGAACCTGATCTGTATAAGTCTTTCCCACGATGAAAGAGCTGACAAAATCAGTTTTCTTCTTTGGGACTTTGTGGCTTTTGTATAAACAATACATTACCTAGAATCAGCAAAAACCATCTATATAGTGGGAAAAAAAGTCAGAACAATGAAAAATAGCCCATAAGTAAGATGTCATAAACTATATAAAGCATTTCTTTCTTTTTATATTGATGTGACTAACTAGGAGTACATGTGGCTCTTTCAATGCCAGTTATGTTAATACAACTGGAAAAGAGAAAAAAAAAAACATTGAGCAGAAAGAAACTAGAACTTGCAGAGAGAGAGAAGATATGGTCAGGTTATAGATTTTTTGGTAAAGTTGATGTATTAAGATTCTTTAGTGAAACAAACCAAGGTGGGTGTGTGTGTGTGTGTGTGTGTGCACGCGCACACACATGCTTAGTCACTCAGTCGTGTCTGACTCTTTGCAACCCCATGGACTATAGCCTGCCAGGCTCTTCTGGCTATGGGGATTCTCCAGGCAAGAATACTGGTGTGGGTTGCCATTTACTTCTCTAGGGGATCTTTGTGACCCAAGGATTGAACCCAGGTCTCCCTCATTGTAGGCGGATTCTTTGCCATCTGAGCCATCACCAGGGAAGCCCAAGAATACTGGAGTGGGTAGCCTATCTCTTCTCCAGGGGAACTTCCCAACCCACGAATCAAACCGGGGTCTCCTGCATTGCAGGCAGATTCTTTACCGGCTGAGCCACCTGGGAAATCTATATATATATAGTCAAAGCTATGATTTTTCTGGTAATCATGTACAGATATGAGGGTTGGACCATAAGAAGGCTGAGCACTGAAGAATTGATGCTTTCAAACTGTAGTGCTGGAGAAGACTCTTGAGAGTCCCTTGAACAGCAAGAAGATCAAACCAAACAATCCTAAAGGAAATCAACCCTGAACATTCTTTGGAAGGACTGATGCTGAAGCTGAAGCTCCAATCCTTTGGCCACCTGATGCAAAGATCAAACTCATTGGAAAAGACCCTGATGCTGGGAAAGACTGAGGGCAGGAGGAGAAATAAGCAACAGATGATGAGATGGTGAGATGGTTGGATGGCATCAATGACTCAATGAACATGAGTTTGAGCAAACTCTGGGAGATAGTGGACAGGGATGACATGTGCTACAGTCTCCAGGGGTCACAAAGAGTCAGGCGTTACTGAGCAAATGAACTGAACTGATATACATACATAGAATTTCATTTATTTTTATTTTCCATAAAAATGTTTATCATAGGGAATTGGCTTACTTGACTATGGAGCCCAACAGTCCCCAATATGTACAGTCAGCAAGCTGGAGACCAAGGAGACCCAGTGGTAAAAGCTTCAATCCAAGTTAAAAGACCTGAGAACCAGAAAGGCTCATGGTGGAGCTCCAATCTAAGTCCAACAGGCTCGAGATCCTCCATGAAAACTGGTTTCCATTAAGAGAAGAACTGGTATTCTAGGTCAAAGACATAGGCAAAAGGAATTACCTGTTACTTGCATGTAGATCAGACTTTTTGTTTATTCGGGCCTTCAGCTTATGAGATGAGGACCACTCACATCAGGAAGGGCAATGCGCTTTACTGAGTCTACTCATTCAAATCCTACTTTCAACTCAAAACACACTCATGGACACACTCAGAATAATGTTTGACCAGATACATGGGCACGTGGTGGTGGCCAAGCCAAGTTGAGCTTTAATGTGAAATTATCGCAATGGGTTTTGGGGATTTCCACACTTCCCACCCTTCTCTCTAGGTCATGTTTTAGAGCAGCAAATATCAATTCAAGGTGTGCAGCAGGATAATGAGCTTTTAAAACACAGATATATAATCATCACTCATAACCAATTAAATTAAAATCTTTCAAGAGATACCTGGACATATATATTTAAAAAATTATTTTCAGTTGAATCTAATGCATTTTGCTAACTTGGTACAATTGAAGAAAAAGATTATTTACTCTTCCCTTTATAATATCCAGATTATCCATGTGAGAACCCTCATGAGATTTCATCAGCACCTCCTTTTGTGTATACTAGATGATGTTAACGTGAATATAGAATTATATATTCCATTGGCTTTGATCACAACCTTAGAACTATATTACAAAAGAAAATTGCCTCAAGTGACAAATTCACATTCGAAAGTGCATTTCAAAGAATACTCTTTGTTCTAGTGTGTCATCTGTGCCTTTTCAGTTCTCCCATATGATCTCTGTAAAAATACCAGCTAACGGAGCCTTCTGTCTTTATGATTTCTCCACTCTCTTTAAAACTACTGGTACTAATTAGGATGCACCAGAGCCTAGAAAAGGAAGGCGTGATGCTCTGAGTCTCCACCACGTCCAGAGCTCTTTCTCATCTGAGCAGCTACACTCAGTTCCTCCCATGTAACGTGCCACACTTGGAGCTGCTATCCTGGACACAACCCTGAGGATGCCTCATTCAGACCCTGCTGTCTAGAATGTGATCAGTGGCCTAGAAAATAATCTAAGACCGGAACCCATTTACCAGGGTATAATAATTAGGGGACACAATGGGAGAAGGAGAGGGGCTGCCAATTGAGAGAATAGCATTGAAATACATACATTATCACATGTAAAATAGATAGTTTCCCAGGTGGCACCAGTGGTAAAGAACCTGCGTGTCAACTCAATAGACATAAGAGCCTCAGGTTCCATTCTTGGTAGGGAAGATACCATGAAGGAGGGCATGGCAACCCACTCCAGTATTCTTGCTTGGACAATCCCCATGGACAGAGGAGCCTAGCAGGCTACAGTCCATAGAGCTGCAGGGAGTCGGACATGACTGAAGCGATCTTGGCTAGTGGGAAATTGTTGACAACACAGGAAGCTCAGCTCCGTACTCTGTAATGACCTTGAGGGGTAAGATGAGGGGGGTGGGGTGGGAGGGACGTTCCAGAGAGAGAGGATATATTTATACTTATGGCTGATTAATATGTGTTGTATGGCAGATATTAACACAACTTTGTAATTATTTTCCAGTTAAAAACAAATTTGTGAAAAATGAAAAGGGATTGTGGAGGTGGTGGTTTAGTCACTACGTCATGTCCGACTCTTGCAACCCTACTAGGCTTCTCTGTCCATGGGATTTTCCAGGCAAGAATACTGGAGTGGGTTGCCATTTCCTACTCCTGGGGATTTTCCCAACCAAGGGATCAAACCTGGGTCTCCTGCACCACAGGCAGATTTGTTAATACAGTCCATGGAATTCTCAAGGCCAGAAATACTGGAGTGGATAGCTGTTCCCTTCTCCAGGAGATATTCCCAACCCAGGAATTGAACCGGAGTCTCCTGCATTGCAGGTAGATTCTTTACCAGCTGAGCTACCAGTGAAAAGGGGTTGAAAGCCACATAAAACCCTGGACATAGAAGTTCATACCAGCCTTGTCCATAATTGCTAAAACTTGGAAGCAACAAAGATATCCCTCAGCAGGTGATTGATAAACTTTGGTACATCCTTTCAATGGAATATTATTTAGTGCTAAAAGAAAGGAGCTATTAATCCATGAGAACACATGGAGAAAAGTATATCATTAAATGAAAGAAGTCAATCTAAAAAGGTTACATACTGTGTGTCCAACTCTATGGCATTCCAAAAAGGAAAATCTATGGCGACAATAAAATATCAGTGGTTACTAGGTGTTGGAAGGGGTGGGGCAAGGAAAGATGAATACATGGAGCAGAGGATTTTTAAGACTGTAAAAGCACTACATTTGATAGCATCATCGTGGATATATATAAGGATAAGTTTGTCACAACCCATAGAATGTACCCTAAGGTACATTCACACTGAGACTGAACCCCAGGGTAAATGGTAAACTCTGAGTGATTATGTGTCAAGGTACTTTCATCCTTGGTAAAATGTGTACCATTCTGTTGAGTGATACTGACCATTGGAAAGGCTTTTATGGGTAGGGATAGGAGGTATATGGGATATCTCCACTATGGAGAACAGTTCAGGGGTTCCTTTAAAAATTAAAAATGTAAGTACCATGTGATCCAGCAATCCCACTTCTGGGTATATAACCAAAATAATTGAAATCAAGATCTCTGCATGCACATATGTGGGTGCGTGCATGCGTGCTGTCGCTTCAGTCGTGTCTGACTATTTGCGGCTCTAGGGACTGTAGCCCACCAGGTAATTCTGTCCAAGAAAACTGGAGTGGGTTGCCCTGCCCTCCTCCAGGGTGTCTTCCTGACCCAGGGATCGAACTCACAGCTCCTGCATTGCAGGCAGATTCTTTACTGCTGAGCCACCAGGGAAGGCCATCCTCATATTTACTGCGGCATTATTCACAACAGCCAAGACAAGGAAACAAGCCAAATGTCCATGAACAGTGAATGAATAAAGACAATGAGGTATATACATACAGTGAAATCTCATTCTGCCTTAAAGGTAAGGAAATCATGCCATTTGCAACATGGATGAACCTAGAGGAAATTATGCTAAAGTGAAATAAGTCAATAACAGAAAGACAAATACGGCATGATGCTCATATGAGGTATATCTAAAACAGCCCGATTTATAGAAATGTGGACTAGTATGGTTGGAGAAGGCAGTGGCAACCCACTCCAGTATTCTCTCCTGGAAAATCCCATGGATGGAGGAGCCTGGTAGGCTGCAGTCCATGGGGTCACTAAGAGTCAGGCACGACTGAGCGACTTCACTTTCACTTTTCACTTTCACGCATTGGAGATGGAAATGGCAACCCATTCCAGTATTCCTGCCTGGAGAATCTCAGGGACAGAGGAGCCTAGTGGGCTGCCTTCCAAGGGGTCGCACAGAGTCAGACTTGACTGAAGCGACTTAGCAGCAGCAGCAGAAGAATAGGACGGTTACCAGGGGCTAGGAGCAGGGAAGGCAAAATGAGGAATTGTGTTTAAATGAATAGAAAGTTTCTGTTGAGCAAGATGAATAAGTTTGAGAGATCTGAAGTCCAGTATAGTACTTGTAGTTAACAATCCAGTATTGTGGTTGTTCTTTAGCTGCTAAGTCACGCCCGACTCTTTTGGACTATAGCCCACCAGGCTCCTCTGTCCTTGAGATTCCCAGGTAAGAATACTGGAGTGGGTTGTCATTTCCTTCTCCAGGGGATCTTTGTCACCCAGGGATTGAACCCACATCTCCCACTTGGCAGATGGATTCTTTACCATTCAATCACCTGGGAAGCCCAACGATACGGTATTGCGCCCTTTAAAATGTTCAGGTTTAAATCTGAACAAACCTTTAGGCCAACGCAATATGTTAAAAGGACAGATCTCATGTGAAGTGTTCTTACAACAAAGCAAGCACGCACACACATAAGAACACAAGAAAAATGTTGGAGGTGAGGGACAAGTTTAGTGCCTGGCTGTCATGATGGTAACATGATGTGTGTCCAAACTCATCAAAATGGATACATTGTGTGCAATTTTTTGCATATCAATTATACCTCCATAAAGCTAAACAAAATCATTAGAAATACTTGGAACTCCCCCAACCAAAACACATGCCACCTTCTACCCCCAAAATATCATGAATTTCTAACTCCAGTCCTTGTTTTTAAAGTGTATATTTGAAAAAAAGAAATGTTTATAGAGTTATGAAATGATAATGCAGATGAAAATAATGGGCACAAATTTTTCAGATTTTTTTATATAACAGTTTCTTTAATGGTGTACTACGCCTTTCTGTTTTATAGCTGCTTCCTTCACTCAGGTGTCTACAATCAATACTTTTGATGTCAGTATATTCATAGCAGCGCTGACACGAGCAGAATGCCTTGATCCAATCTCCTTTTCAACATGAAAATTGCCTTGCAAATAAAAAAAAGCTCATGCTATTTACTAAAAGTAGGCTCCTTATCTCCAGAATGGTCTTAACTAAGTATCCCTGTATAGAGATTCTTCCGGGAAAAGATAAAACCAGAATTTTTGGATTTATGAGGCATGCATCGCTGGAAAGTGTCCTGTCAGCTGGAATAGAGAATAAAGATGTTCACAGACAGACTACTGGCCACGGCCACTGTGTAACTCCCTTAGAGACCTTATCTTTTATCTTTTCAACCTACTCTAATCATCATTCTCAAAGTATTCATTTGTGTAGATTAATTAAATATCAGCTGACTTCTTTGTAATATATTTAAAATTTTAAATTAGTATTGGTTAACTTAATCAGATGCTAAAACATCTGATTTCAACCTATCATTTTTCTTTACCACTTTATGTTTCTATTAGTATAAGTAAAGTAGGTTCTGAGTAGCCTAATTTTCTTTCATAATACTTATAATAGCCTCAGAGTTAAGTCAGTCATATCAGTGTTCTGAGGGTTACTTTGACGATGTCTATAAATTATCCACTAGTAGTTTAATTAATTCTGACTTACGTAATTTAGTGCTTACATTATTCTTAACTACATTTGTTTAAAAGGTCTTGAAGGCACTTGTATGAGCAAAGTGGTGTCCCAAAGGCTTCATTGTTCTTATACATTTATAGAATTCTAATATGGTATTTTATCAGTCTCACTCTTTCTCCTGATAAGCTAATTTATGTCTTGCAAAGAACAAGTTGAACAGATTTTCATGATGCATGGGACGATAGGTGTGAAGGTTCACTTCAGTGCCCTGGAAAATCTAAAATCTTCCGCGATTTAGGGCAGTAGCCTCTCAGGTAATAGGAAAACTAGTCTAGGATTTCACCTACTCTCCCTGCTGCAGTGTTCAAGAATCTGCCCGCCAGTCCAGCAGACACAACAGACTGGTGTTCTATCCCTGAGTCGGGAAGATCCCCTGGAGAAGGAAATGGCAACCCATTCCAGTATACGTGCCTGGAAAATTCTGTGGACAGAGGAGCTGGAGGGCTACAATCCATGAGATCACAAAGAGTTGGATATGACTGAGCGACTAACACTACAAGTATTTAAAACACTATTTATAAAAGAACAGTGTGCCGCTGCTGCTGCTGCTAAGTCGCTTCAGTCGTGTCTGACTCTGTGCGACCCCATAGACGGCAGCCCACCAGGCTCCCCCATCCCTGGGATTCTCCAGGCAAGAACACTGGAGTGGGTTGCCATTTCCTTCTCCAATGCATGAAAGTGAAAAGTGAAAGTGAAGTCACTCAGTCGTGTTCGACCCTCAGCGACCCCATGGACTGCAGCCTACCAGGCTCCTCCATGCATAGGATTTTCCAGGCAAGAATACTGGAGTAGGGTGCCATTGCCTTCTCCAAAGAATCAGTCACTTATTGTTAAAGCAAGGTATCATACTTATCTGTAATTGATAATACCTATGTGAATATTTGATTCTGTATATTATGAGTTCCATAAAAATGGTCATTACAGCACAATTGGAATTCATAATCTAATTTCAAGTCAATATTCACAGACTCACAGAGGGAAAGCTGACTGAGTATTAAATTCAGCATGGGAACAGCATTTTGAATATAACCATCTCTACTGCTGCTCATTGTCTAAGTTGTATTTTAAATACCTATTAGATTTTACAATTAAATTCTCATATTTACTCTTCTCTAAATGTAAGTAATTTAAGAATGATTTCCCTCTAAAGCACACCACACTTTCAAATAGATTTTTTAAAAACTTGGTCTATTAAGCACATCTGTTTCCAACTCTAAAAACTGCTAATCTCTCCATCAGCAGTTTTTAGCCAGGCATGTATTTGTTTTTAAGTTTCAGGCATTTAAAAAGAATTATACAATATTCAAAAACTTTTATAGATGAAAAGCTACAGTGAAAGGAAAGGTCATTTAACAGAATTGTTGAGAAGTGGAGTAAGAAAGGAGAATTCACAAGAAGTTCCAGAGGATGTATCCTGCTAACTTTATCTGTCAATCAACTTATTTGAATTTTAAATATTTCACACTTATAACTACTGTACAATGACCTTTCTAAATATACTGTAAGATTGCTGTCTCTTACAATTTATTATAAACAATTAAACAAAGAACATATAAAAATTACATTGACTATTTTTATTGTCTAAATTTTTTTAATATTCTATAATGTTTTATAAAAGTAAATTATATGTGTATACTACATGACTTCCAAAGTCTCTGAATATCATAAATTCCCTTTTAGGACATGGAAAGAAATATTAAAAAAAAAAAATTCCATGTAGGGATTTCTCTGGTGGTCCAGTGGTTAAGACTGTGCTCCCAATGCAGGAGGCCTAGGTTCCATCCCTGATCAGGAAACGAGCTCCCACATATCACAACTAAGGCCTGCCACAGCCAAATAAATAAATAAAAATATTTTAGAAAAATAATTCCATGTAAATAATTCAAACAATATTTTTAAATCTCTGTTAACTTTTCATCCTCTGCAATAAAAACTCTTTTTTTCATTCATTGCCACTTTTCTTCATTTTTCAAATTTTTAGTTCATTTAACTGAAAGATGCATTCAAAAGTTCAGACATTTAAACAAATTTTCCTCAACAATTTTGAAGCTTCCTCTATTCCAGACATTCTATCATTTTATCTAGTAAAAGGATCACATATGTTTTAATATACATTTCTGTATGGGCATCAAAATAAAGACCCTATTTACACTATGAAATTTTACGTTGGTTTTATTTTTTTCTCATCGACAAAGCTGTGTTAAGCAATTTAAAGTAGACATTTCCCAATTTGATACCCTCAAATATCATCTTTGAATAGAAGTCATTAAATGTTTTACAATACAATTATCATTTTGTAAAACAACTCAAAACCATGAGCTTTTTCAAAAACAGTTGCTTTCGAAAAGCTAAATTGATGTTATCAAGTCTGCACTGCCCACTAGTGGCAGGAGACTGTAAATGCACAGTTTCAGTTAAAGATGCATTCTCTCTTAAGTATTAATTTTCTCCATCAGCTTTAGAACTCATTCTGAGATAAATACACATACACCCTAAACATAACATGTTTTTTGCATTATGAGATATTTTTCCTATAGAACATCAATTTAATGTCATGTTCACCTCCAGAGAAATCATGTTCACTTAGGTATCTGTGAAGATAAATATGGTGAATCCATCATAAATGTGTGTTTGTATACACACATACATCACATACATAATCACGGTTTAAGATGGAGAAAAACCCCTCTGACAGTATAACATGAGTCCATAAGGCAGAAATAACCTTTATCTAGCTTAACTTTTTAAAATTTATGTCTCACTGAGAAATGTTACCAAACTGTCTGTGGTTCTCACAGTTTGAAATTATCTTTATTTAAAAAATGATTTTTAGGTAGGAGACATTGGGTTGATGCAGCAGACTAGTTGTAAACCTGTGAACGATGATCACTAGGCTCTACGAATGTCAGGATGCCTGCACGTGACCCGTCACTGGATTTCGGCAGACTTGGGTCAATGACTCCACGCGTTATCACTTGCTGAAAACAAACCTGCAGCGACATTCATATGCAATTTCATAAACAGAAACTATTGCTTCTGATGAACCTGGTGGAGGAGGGTTTTAGATTAAGGCATGGTTACATAATATTCTGATACACAGCTTGTTTAGACATCAACAGATTGTACATGTATTTGTTGCTGTTCAGTTGCTCGGTCGCGTCCGACTCTTCGTGACCCCATGGACTGCAGCATACCAGGCTTCTCTGTCCTTCACTGTCTCCTAGAGATTGCTCAAATTCATGCCCATTGAGTCAGGGATGCCATCCAACCATCTCATCCTCTGTCGCCCGCTTCCCTTCTCCTCCTGCCTTCAATTCTTCCCAACATCAGGGTCTTTTCCAATGAGTCAGTTCTTTGCATCAGGTGGCCAAAGTATTGGAGCTTCAGCTTTAGTATCAGTCTTTCTAATGAGCATTCAGGGTTGATTTCCTTTAGGATGGACTGGTTTGGTCTCCTTGCAGTCCAAAGGCCTCTCAAGAGTCTTCTCTACTATATATGAGTATGTATGTATACAGCTCACATATGAACTAAACTGTAATTCATTTGGGAGCATTTAGCGTGCCAGCACTTTTGCTCCTATTTTGCTTTACTTTGCTCTGCTTATTATTCTATCTCACACACTTGCCTAGCACAGTGTCTTAGTACACAGAATACACACAGTATTATTTAAATAATGAATATTAATAAATCATGGAAAGCATTCATGACAGCATTTTATTGATGAACGCACAAAGGAATTGTATAAAAGGCTAATGGCTAATTCTGAATAACTATAATGCCAATATGAAAAGAACCTAAATACATTTGAGATAAATGAATATTTTCAGACAGCTTTATAAAAGAGTAAGATAAAGCTGGTTATTATACATGCTCTGATACGACGGCATCTTCAGCTGTCTTATTTCCTCATATGTGCCAGAACTGGATAGTTAATTGTGTCATGCTGTTGATCATTAAAAATGTGTGTTATTTTTAAAATATTCATTAAAAATGAATGTATTTAATGTATTCATTAAAAATGAATGTAGAACAAGATTTCTTATGGCTCAAGTTTGATTCCACTGATTCCACTATTGATACAGGAGTTAAAATACCTCTTACAGAGGGAATTCAATCTGTTAACCTCCTTTTCGCTGTCTACTCGGTCTTCTGCCCATCAGGTTACACATGGAACAGAGAAAATACTTTCATGCTCCCTTTACATCGTACACCTCCCTACCTGTTTCAGACTTTTTGCCTTTGATTCTTTCAGTTCTTCATACTTCCATTTCCACACAGACAAAGCCGACTCCAGTCGTTCTATCTCTTTTTCCAAAGATAACCGCATTCTAAATAGAGAACCAAAAGCGAAATAGTCTTACAATTTAAAAACAATTTTAGGAATGCATTCAATTTTAGATTTTCTATTTTCCTAATTTTTGATATTTACATATGATCATTGTCAGGACAGAAAACTTTCTTTTAGCTTATTAAAAATTGCAAATGTTGGATAAAAGTCAGTTTAATTTGTTTTTCTGCCAACTGGCTTTACAGTAGTTTGCTGCTGCTGCTAAGTCGTTTCAGTCGTGTCCAACTCTGTGCGACCCCATAGACAGCAGCCACCAGGCTCCACTGTCCCTGGGATTCTCCAGGCAAGAACACTGGAGTGGGCTGCCATTTCTTTCCCCAATGCATGAAAGTGAAAAGTGAAAGTGAAGTCTCTCAGTTGTGTCTGACTCTTCGCAACCCCATGGACTGCAGCTTACCAGGCTCCTCTGTCCATGGGATTTTCCAGGCAAGAGTACTGGAGTGGGGTGCCATTGCTTTCTCTGTTACAGTAGTTTAAGTATATTTAATTTGGCTTTGCCAGTATAAAATAATTGACTTTCTGCCTACTTTCTCCTGCATTGTTCATTCATTTCTTTCAATGCTTCTTATACATATTGTTTCCTTACATAGTAGGTATATATGTTTCTAAGTTTAACATGGTTTTAATCCAACTTCATATTGTGACTGTATATGAAGAACTCTTTGATATGACAGAGAATACTAAGGAGCCCACCTAACGATTTAAGTAATCAGTCATTTACTGGAGATACAAAAATACTGTATTTTTTTGCAATTCTGTTTTAATAATTTCCCTGGGATCTTTAAATTAGTTAAAATAATTGAAATTATTTTCTCTATTTGTAGAATAAGTGACAAAACTTGAATTAAAATCTGGTCCTTTAGTATCTCATCACTGATTATTTTTCCCATGCCCACATGTCTGTTAGAATGAATCACTGAAAATAATTGTTTATTTCTGGTTGTAATTAACAAAGGTCAAACTTTGCAAATGGCCAGTCCTCATCTGTGTAGTAGATTGTATGGGGTGCGTGGTAAATCACTTCAGTCATGTCTGGCTCTTTGAGACCCTATGGACTGTAGCCCACCAGGCTCCCCTGTCCATGGGATTCTCTAGGCAAGAATACTGGAATGGGTTGCCATGCCGTCTCTCCAGAAGATCTTCCCGACCCAGGAATCAAGCCTGCATCTCTTACGTCTCCTGCATCGTCGGGTGGGTTCTTTACCACTAACACCACTCGATTACTGTTATAAATACTCATTCTCTCACTCAATTACTGTTATAAATACTCATTTCTCTCCTCTGCTTCTATGGACAGAGTTGCTTTCCCCAGCCCTCGATTCTAGGCTTTGACAATGAGATATTAGCCAAAGTGACGGACTGCAGAAATATGAACTGAATTTGTGTGGTTAGGCTTCTGGTGTCACGCCTCAGCCATCACTGTGGAAAGAGCTTCCCCAGGAACATCTGTCCCCCAAATAAACATAGGAAGCAGAAACTGAGTCCAACCTTACCAAGAAGCCAAGCCCAGCTGGGCCAGTGGAGGTCAGCTGACCTTGCATCCAACTGGACAAAATACACTGTTGTCCCAAGTCTCTGAATCATAATTATCTTTTTATGCAGCTGAAGAGAACTGATATAGGAAATGATACTAACAAAGTGAAAAATATGTAGATTTAATTTGGGGATCAGATGGTGGACAAAGCTGGGGAAGAAACAGTGGTAAAACAAAAGAAGCTAGAAAAATAATGATACATGTTATTTTGTGGAGGACACATGGCAAAATTGTCACTTGTAGTGCCTTAGAAATAGAAAATGTGCCTGACATTCCCAATGGAATGGTACATATTTACAAGAACTATGAATCTTCTAACTAGCAATACTATGAAAATAATTTAAAATACAACTAGGCCATGAACGTATTAGTTTAATTCAGTCAATGAGTAAGAAGCCCACTGAGGGCACTCCCTGGTGACTCAGTGATAAAGAATCTGCTTGCCAATGCAGGAGACACAGGTGCTATCCTTGGGTCAAGAAGATCTGCTGCAGAAGGAAATGGCAACCCACTCCAGCATTCTTACCTGGGAAATCCTATGGACAGAGGAGCCTGGTGGGCTACAGTCCTTAGGGTTGCAAAGCGAAGCAACTAAACAGTTGTTCATTACTATATTTGCATGAATCAGGTCATAAAATGAGAGGATGTAAAAGAATTTGTTACAGCTTTGCTGTTGCTGCTAAGTTGCTTCAGTCATGCCTGACTCTGTGCGACCCCATAGATGGCAGCCCACCGGGCTCCTCCATCCCTGGGACTCTCCAGCAAGAACACTGGAGTGGGTTGTCATTTCCTTCTCTAATGCATGCATGCATACTAAGTCGCATCAGTCGTGTCCGACTCTGTGTGACCCCATGGACGGCAGCCCACTAGGCTCCTCTGTCCATGGGATTCTCTAGGCAAGAATCCTGGTGTGGGTTCCCATTTCCTTCCCCTGCTATGGCTTTACTTCACCTCAAAAGGCTCAATTGTAAATAAAAAAAAAAAAAAAGTACCATTTATAGGACTATATTTTGGAATCCCTTATTAACACAGCAAATACATTGCAATGAACAAAGAAAAATGTTCATTTTTCTCAACCTCAACTATTGAAGTCAAGGTCCCAAAAAGACTCCAAAAATTCTGATAAACAGACTTAGCCAGCTGATGACACCCGAGTTGCTTACCATGCTATGATTTTTGCCTTAGTAACTCTGTCTGGGATTTCAAGAATAGTACTAAGTACAGAAACAATAAACAAGCTTCCAAATGCTAATATTTGATGTTGAATATAGAAAGAATATACAAAAGTCAATTGTACATTAATGTATATGTTTGGCATTTAGCTTTTGAAGTTTTAGATTATAAGGCATATTTAAATATTTGTAAGTATTAACTTGAACTTAAATGTAAGTTAAAAATATAATAAAATTGTACTGCTTATGATTTCATTAAAATGTTTAAGAATCACTGTATTTACAATTTTAATTTACTAGAATTACATGAGTAGAATATGTTGTCAGTAATTGATAATTTCAAAAAGGAAAAGGAAAACCTTAAATTAATAAACTAAGTTTATTAAGGAATATTAATCAACTATATTTCTGTGAAGAAGTGCACAGTAACAAATTTTCTCAAAATTAATGTTGAGAATATATTTATAACTAGAATATAAAACTTATACTTGAAAATTTGAGGAAAGTCTAAATTTATAAATTCAAAATTACACATGTTGGGAAATCAGCATCAGCTTGTAACATTACACTTTAATGAATCAGATTATAATGTTAGTAAAAGAAGCTTATATAACATTGAAATGATTTATAGTTACTGTAGAAGTTTTATAAGATGTTCAAGAAGAACTTTTCAAATGATATGTCAAACTTTTAATCTTAGTTTGATATATAAAATATAGATATAGTCTAAAGATGCAACTATATTTAGATTATGTCTAGACTCAGAATAAGTAACAAAAACCAGTTCATGAAAAACAATAATTGAATTTTTCAAAGTATATTAAAATGAATACATAATCATTTGTATTTTTTATTTAAGGTAGATTAGTCATATTTAAAATACTACATTATTTTTCTCTTTAAGTATGCATCTTAAATAAAAACACTAATATTTATTAGAAGTTATTATTATTTACTTATTTAGTAAAAGATATGATAAATAGAATAATAAATTATTTATTATTTAGTAAAAGAAAATTATACATTTTACTATGTAAAAGGGTACAGTTTAGTCAGAGAAGTGAGAGAACAGGCAATTCATTAAAATTTATTTAATAGCAATGTGATGCTTGGATTTTTTTTTAGTATAGCTTTATTAAAAAAATTTGTAACTGTTTCGAGCATTAGGCTGTAAGGACAGTGAACACTTAAACGTATGCAACAAAGGACATTCTTTAAATCCTTAATTTTCTGGCCTAATCCATTTGTTCTACCTTTCAGAGAGATTTTCAAAATTGATAATTATACTTAAATTTATAATTGGAATTTAAATTATCTTCATATTATTTGAACTACAAGAAGGCAAAAAAGAAAAAAAAACTAATTTACATTAAAGGATATTGCATCTTTTATGCTCACTTTCTTTAGAAAAACAAAATTACTAAGACAAAGCTCAGAAAAAATACAATATTTTAATATGATTATATAAACTATAAAAAATCAAACCACTAATATATATAATATTTCACGATCTAAAAATAATGTATGAACCAAAATGGTTTTATAAACAGATATGAATATGATTAGATTATATTTCTGTGAAATCTTTTGATACTTGTTAACTATCCCATTATGATCTCATAATAAGTGAGCGAAATTTTAAACATCTAGACAAGAAGATTAATCAAAATACTTTTCAGAAATAAAATCCTTGAAACATTACTATCTATCTGACAATAGATATTAACTCATTTTTGAAACCTCTGTGAAATTTCATTGTAAAGTATCTAGTCAGTATTTTCTTAGTTTCCTATAAATGTCAATTTTTTTGCCAGGCAAAAATAATTAATTTGTAATTAGATCTAGATACAGAATCCCAGGGACGGGGGAGACTGGTGGGCTGCCGTCTATGGGGTCGCACAGAGTCAGACACGACTGACTTAGCAGCAGCGTAGTTTCCGTTAGTCTAAAACTTCAAGTTAATATTACATGATGAATAATACAAAATTATACAAGGATACTTTTAATAAGCAACATATTTGTCACTTTGTGATTTCACTCCTATTTATAACTACATCTTTCAGCAGTAACATCTCTCAATATCTTTCATTTTCAGCATCTTTCAACAAACAGCCAAAGCCATATATAGGTAATTTAATTAGAAAAGAGATGATTTTAAAGAATACTGTTAAGCTCGGAGATGCCCAAGAGGATCAGAGACCAAGGCGTGGAGGCACACAGCCAGGAGAAAAACCCAGCTCACAGCACAGAACTGGTCCTCAGATGCCCCCACTGCCTGTTGCCTCACAGTATCCCGATATCAAGTATGTGATTGACAAACAGTACACTCGTGTCAGCTCATTTAAGTAGAAAGGGATACTCATAGCACAAGGAATCTCTGGGAGAGCCAGAAAAGCAAATGGGGAACGTGCAGAGTCAGAAACACCAGAAATAAAGCCACAGAAAATCTCGCCAGCACTACACTGCAGTCACCTTTTAGGCACAGACCTCACAGCATGACCTCAATACCCCCAACTCAAGTCACAGGATGGTGTCACCAGATACAAGAGATCACTTTTGGCTCTGAAAACAAGATGTGACCTCATCCACTGTCTCCCCCCTCACCAGGTTGGATTCTGGTGCACTCTTTTTTTGGAGTAATGCCTTCTGCTAAAAATCCAGATGGCTATGTCAAAGGTCTGCAGCCTACCTGCAAAGGGAACTGAGGTAGAAACATACTAGCGTTTTTACAGTCTATACAGATAGATTCTCTCATAGGTACAGGACTGCCCAAACACAAAAGAGATACTTTACAGTAGAAAAAAAAAATACAAAAATTAACTTGAACTGGATCAAAGGCTTAAATTTAAGTTGAACTTAAAGAAACAGAGACGTACATATATCAGTCAGTTCAGTCGCGCAGTCGTGTCCGACTCTTTGCGACCCCATGAATCGCAGCACGCCAGGCCTCCCCGTCCATCACCAACTCCCGGAGTTCACTCAGACTCACGTCCATTGAGTCCGTGATGCCATCCAGCCATCTCATCCTCGGTCGTCCCCTTCTCCTCCTGCCCCCAATCCCTCCCAGCATCAGGGTCTTTTCCAATGAGTCAACTCTTCGCATAAGGTGCCCAAAGTACTGGAGCTTGAGTTTTAGCATCATTCCTTCCAAAGAAATCCCAGGGTTGATCTCCTTCAGAATGGACTGGTTGGATCTCCTTGCAGTCCAAGGGACTCTCAAGAGTCTTCTCCAACACCACACTTCAAAAGCATCAATTCTTCGGCGCTCAGCCTTCTTCACAGTCCAACTCTCACATCCATACATGACCACAGGAAAAACCATAGCCTTGACTAGACGGACCTTAGTCNCAAAGTACTGGAGCTTGAGTTTTAGCATCATTCCTTCCAAAGAAATCCCAGGGTTGATCTCCTTCAGAATGGACTGGTTGGATCTCCTTGCAGTCCAAGGGACTCTCAAGAGTCTTCTCCAACACCACAGTTCAAAAGCATCAATTCTTCGGCGCTCAGCCTTCTTCACAGTCCAACTCTCACCTCCATACATGACCACAGGAAAAACCATAGCCTTGACTAGACGGACCTTAGTCAGCAAAGTAATGTCTCTGCTTTTGAATATACTATCTAGGTTGCTCATAACTTTTCTTCCAAGGAGTAAGCGCCTTTTAATTTCGAAAACAACAAAATTCTGTAAAGCAATTATGCTTCAATAAAAAAAATAAATCAAAAAGAAAAGAAAAAAAAAAACAGAGAATAGAGTGATGGATGCCAGGAGCTGGGAGGTGGGCAAAGCAAGGAGATGTGATCAAAATGTACAATAAAATGGGGTTTCCCTAATGGCTCAGCAGGTAAAGAAGGAATCCACCTGCAATGCAGGAGACACAGGAGATGCAGTTTCAATCCCTGGGTCGGGAAGATCTCCTGGTGGAGGAAATAGCAATCCACTCCAGCATTCTTGCCTGAAAAATCTCATGCACAGAGGAGTTTGGCAGGCTAGAATCCATGGTGTCGCAAAGAGTCGAACACGGCTAAGCACACACGCACATAACCAGACTTGCATGAAATTTTTATTATGTTAATTGAGGGATACACATATATTCATATCCGTGTGTGTGTGTATATATCCATATTTCTATCTCAGGCTAATCACTGGAGCATTTCCAACTTGGGATACCATCTCACCAATATTTAAAATCTAATTTTATTACAGAAAATCACAACATTTAATGAAGCAAAGCAAAACTCTTCTTATATTGAAAACAAATCAAGAAACATGGGTAAACCTATGGCTGATTCATGTTGATGTTTAGTAGAAACTAATACAATACTGTAAAGCAATTATCCTTCAATTAAAAATAAACAAATTAATTAAATTAAATTAAAAGGGAGACTAAAACTCAGATTAACAACACAAAGCCAACACTTTCTAAGGGATGAAGGTGCCATCTGCAGTTTAGCTTTAGAACTAATTCTAAATGCTAAAACAATGCATCAGAATAGTTCATCTCGTTGTCTCTCTCACTTACAATGTGATTTGCTAAAGTTCCTCTTCCTAAATGTTTAGGTACACCTATTCTATGTGAGGATCAGTTTTCCCTCTGTCATCTCAAATTTTCTACCTGGGAAGTCATTTTTTAAAAGAGATCACAAATATACAAGTTCTCAGTACACAAGCAACTTCCAGATACTGAGCGATTATTTATCAAACTGAATAATACTCAGAGTACACATAATAGAAAAACTTAAGTATTTTTAACAAGAGGATTCTAGTCAGTGATGATGTTGGGAATGAGTCCCCAAGTTCTCTAGGTTAATTGTTGTACTCTAGTCAAGAGAAGTTTCCCACTAAGTGGGAACATAGAAAAAAATACATTCCCATCTTCTCAACTCCAGCCACCCACTCACTGAGATTGCAGGAGGAAGAATTTAAAAGATTAGACAGATTTATTGTAACAGTGCATACTATATCCTTGGGAAAAATTCTCTTATATAGAAGGAAAAAAAAAGATTCTGCAACTTCCTCCTGTGAATTGCTGGCTAATATTAATTCATGGACTCTTGGGACTATTTCTTAAAGGGAGAGTAAGGAAGCAAAATGGAATCAAAAGTCTCGTTTCCACCTTCATTCTCTCTAGCCTGTCTACAGTTTATATATGGAAGCTGCTGAGAATTGGAGGATTTACTTACCACGGGAATTATTCATTTATCCCAGAAAGTCAAAACATAAACGATGTATACATGAGTACGTGTACAAGTGAGAGTGTAAAGACACAAAGGTGCATCATTCAAGCTGGCACCTTGGGGAGTTTACATGTCGGAAACAGCATTTTCACATTATTCCTGTTACAATATGTTGGTGAAGTAATACACGTGGGTTGGAGAGAAGTCCATAACCACTAAAAAGTTAAATCCTTCAAGAAATGAAGCCAGAGGTTAGAACTTGACTGAGACTTGTAGTTCAAGAGTAAATTAATTGTTAATACGGGTGCAGGACTCTTGCCTGGAGAATCCCCATGAACAGAGGGGCCTGGTGGGCTGCAGTCCATGGGATCGCAAAGAGTTAGATGTGCCCGAGCGTCTAAGCACCGCACATGGGTGCAGGCATAAAATTCAATTTTATTCTCTTTTGCTACTAATGTTGATCACTTCTGTTAGGAATTTACACTTGGTAGTAGAATAATAAATATTTATTACCTACACAGATACTTCTGTTATCATAATCTGTGCATATGGTGAGGTAAAAAGAATCTAAAAAAGGGAACTTCAAAGGGACTCATGAGAGGCTTGTGGCTGACAGAAAAGGATTGACAAGTATAGAGCTTAGAGTATTTGTGAGAGGTCTGTGTGCATACTTACACTGTTTCAATCCATTTAAACCAGGGGAATTAAAACCATTATATAATAAATAGTCATATGCATACTTAGTGATAATATACACTCCCAGTTTTTTTTTTATTCTGTCCATTAAGAATCTTATAACAAAAGAGAATGGAAAAATAATTATTTTCAGATCTAGGGGCCACATTTTAAAGTACCATCGAATACTCCACACAATGCTAATAATTTTCTAGGGTAATCAAGAGGGAACAACAACAAAAAATTCATGTTGAGTAATTCATATTAGAGGCTGCTTTCCCAGGCATCATCTTTGATACTCATAAGATTTCAATGCAGAAGGCAGAAGTGATAGTATGTGACTTGTGAAGCAAAGTCATTAAAATACCGTCTATTTCTCTCTGTGCTCTTCGGATGTTCATGTTCAGTCAAGCCATTATGCCACAAGGAAGCCAAGTGGTCACACAAATGGGCCACATGAAGATGTTCCAACTAAGACCCAGAGGAGAAAAAAAGATCAACCGCCAGATCTGGGAGTAAGTGAGGCTTCAGATGATACACTACACCCCCCCACACATCTAAAGTCACCCTGTCCTTTGAGCCATCCCAGCTGAAACACATGTAGCAAGAGATGAGCTGTCCATACAGATTCACGCTCAAGATTCTTGAGCAGAATACCTGGTGATTGCTATCTCAATGATAATCATCATTTGGGAAGTTCTGTTATGAAACAATAGACCATTGGAACACAGGCGTCACTATCCATATTTTTATGAAGCTGACAGTATCACATTCTTGGTTAATCCAATGTCACATATTTAGAGTATGTCAGAACAAGATGAATGCCAGGGTATATTAATCTCAAGTCTAGTGTCCTTCCTCTATACCCCAAATGGTCAATGAAAAAAGCATCTTTTTTTGGCAATCAATGGAGAAGGAAATGGCAACCCACTCCAGTGTTCTTGCCTGGAGAATCCCAGGGATGAGGGAGCCTCATGGGCTGCCGTCTATGGGGTCGCACAGAGTTGGACACGACTGAAGTGACTTGGCAGCAGCAGCATACCTCACAAAATTGTGAGCTGTCCATTATGAATATTAACCTATCCAACTTTACTGACTCACTGAAATCTATGAGTGCTGTAAAAGTTAGATAATACACAGGCTATTTTAACCATATACATTAGTAATTCAAATATAATAAATGTGAAAATACCAGAGATGATGAGAACAAGGCTAAGATGAAAAAAGATAAAAACTAACATGTTTTAACTTTTCAAAATTCAAAAGGGTGAATTTTAATCTCTGCCACCAATATGGTCATAGATTGTCACACTGAAAATAAATTCCAGATCATGTTTAAGAAATAGAGCCTCACAAACAATATCATGCAACACATTTTTAAATATTAGTAATTAATATTTTAGTCATAGGTAAAATACTTTACTAAATGGCCAGCTTACAAGACTTCACAATTTTAAGAAGTTTGAAAGACAGACATGATTAAGGAAGCCAGTGATTAGTACTTACTCCCTTTCTTTCCATAAGACTTTTTGGAAATCATCCAAATGCCCCTGCAAAGCTGAAATTTCAGGCACTTCATTCTCCAGAGGCAGATTTATTGCCTGCAGTCTTAATCCGGTCTCAGTGTACAATTTTCAGAAACACCATTCTTGAATAAATCAGGACAGTCTAGACTGAGTTTCATCTCCTCACTTAATTTTAATGGGTCAATAATTAAACTCCCTCCCTGAAAGAAAAATAAAATAAAAACAATGATTAGTGTTGAATTTTAAAATTCAATATAGAGAAATCATGAAAAAAAAAACATTTTTGAATGGAAATAAAATGTTATGATTCAACATCCAATTTTTATTTTAATTTATTTATCATTCTCTAATAGTGGTATATGGTCAATATTTAATTTATAATTTCTCAGGCTTTTTTTCCCTTTCAGTGTTCTACCTTATTCTAATAAAACAAGTATCTCCACAGTGTTTTAAAAGTTTTCACTTACAATGAAATCTACATTATATCTACCATAAACCCTATACATCATGGAAAAGCTTAACATTTTAAATGGAATCATAGAAGAGCAAGATGTTCTTTTTTTTGTTGTTTTAGAGGTAGAATTAAATAGAAAGGAGTAATAATATAAACAGTAAATAGTATAAACTATTTAAAGAGATAACATGAATTCCTAGTTTCCTTAAGCATGTTCTGTGAGTTAATGAAAGAAACTGAAAGTGAAAGTTGCTTAGTCCAGTACGACTCTTTGCAACCCGACAGTCCACGGAATTCTCCAGGCCAGAATACTGGAGTGGGTAGCCTTGCCTTTCTCCGGAGAATCTTCCCAACCCAGAGATTGAACCCAGGTCTCCTGCATTGCAGACGGATTCTTTTACCAGCTGAGCCAGAAGGCAAGCCCAGTATTTATCAAATTACCACATGACCCTGCAATCCCACTCCTGTGAATATACCCAGAGAAAAACATGCCCCAAATGATACATGCACCCCAATGTTCATTGCAACACTGTTTACAATAGCTAAGACATGGAAGCGACCTAAATATCCCTCGATAGTCATGGATAAAGAAGATACATGTATACAAGGGAATATTACTCAACCATTAAAAAGAATGAAATAATGCCATCTGCGGCAAATGGATGGACCTAGAGATTGTCAGGAAAAACAACGCATGTATATGTATAACTGAATCACTTTGCTGTACAGTAGAAATTAACACAACACTGTAAATCAACTATAACTCAATAAAAATTAAAAAAAAAAAAAAAGAGGAAATTTGGACAATAGACACAGAGGAAAACGGGTGTGAAAACACTGGGAGAAGACGACTGTTAGCCAAGGAAGAAGGCCTCAGTGGAAGCCAGCCCTGCTAACACTTTGATCTCAGACTTCCAGCCTCTAGGATGGTGGGAAAATAAATTCCTGTTTCTGAAGTCACCCAGTCTGTGGTCCTTTGTTCTAGCAGCCTAAACAGCAAGTCCAGTCACCACTGGCTTTGCTGTCTTCCCGCCCCTCCTTGTGACTAGACACAGCATTCACATATGCACACACTCTCTGGATTCTTCTCCTGACCTTACTATTTGCGTTCTCCTTGGTGGGAAATTCTCTCTTTCCCAAACACTCTCTGATGGACTCACACGTTTTGGAACCAACTTGCAATGGGTCTCTCTGTGCACGGGCCACTTCCGGGAAACCAGGGAGCTTCCGGTCCCGGGTGGCCTCCGCCGGGGGCGGCGAAGGCTGCTTCTTTTTCAGAGCGCTCAGCTCCTTCACGGCCATGTCTAACTTGATTCTGAGTTGCCTGCCCTCCTCCCTGGCGCTGTTCCTTTCGGCTCGAACTTTGCTCCACTTTTCCCTCCAGTTAGCGGTGCAGTCCGACCACCACCGCATGGTCTTCTCCATCTGAGCGGCGCGGGCCTTGACCTCCTCCAGCTCCCGCAGGCGAAGCTCTGCGCTGATGTCCCACTCGCTGGTGCTCCAGGAGGGAGCACGGCCACTGCGGGCGGCAGGAGACTGCGGCCCGCGAGGAGACGGACGGGAGCTGCCGCGGTCCCCGTGGGCCGGGGCAAGTGCCGCCAGGTCGCTCGGTGATCTGACCCCCGACTGCAGCGTCCCGAAGATCTGTGTTTCCTCGATTAACCGATGAATGGAATCTAATTCATGTTTTATCTTTTCAGGCCTAAGAAAAGACAGAGAACATAATTGCATTTGAATTTCCTCTGCAATGATAAGAGCAAGACCTACCTTAAGTTGACAGAAACAAGGCATCTTTGAACACTGCATATTTTTCTTTCCACAGTAACTAAAAATATAGAGGAATTCGTGCGTTCGTAATTATCCCCAAAGAAACAGAAATTGCTCCCATTTAATTTTACCGAACAAATACAAATAAATACGCAGAGACCCAACTGGGGCTCGCGTGGGGCATGAATAATTCATTTTAACAAATCTGGTCCTTTTCAGGTAATATTTATTGCAACACACGTTGACCATTAACTGCTCAATGGTCCCCTTTTTCCTGCTAACTAAAGCACGATTTGTTCAAGGAGAAGGCAGAAGCTATTGATCTCTGGAAGGGTAAAACCCTATTTCATCTCAGGAGGGGCTAAATCATGAGTGGTCTAAGTCTTCCATGACAGACCCCCATTTAACTCTTAAGGCAGCATATGACTTGGTTCTGGCTGATGAGATGTGAGGGGAAATCTGCTAGAAAAATGTGAAAATATGAGAATGAGAATGCTTTCCTTCTGCCTTCTTCCTTCCTGAACATGGTCATGATCTAGAAAGACAGCAAGTGTAAAAGGTGTCCTGTAACGTTAAAACTGGTGGAACAGGAGAGAAAGCACCTGATGTTCTGAAGGCGCTGCAGCATGGAACATAGAAGCCATGCCTCTAGTCTCCTTGCTATGTGAAAATGATTACCCGTATTTATTTAAGCTATGATGAATTCTCTGTTACTTGCAGTCATAATGACATCTAACTGATACATGAATTAATTTCCTACCATGGCTCATATCATTACAAGTTCAAAAAATGAAATATTATGAGTAAGATGTAGTCTTTGTCCTTAAAGATTTTATAGTCTAAATTTAAAATACATAAATGCCTATAAAAATATTTTAAATCAAATTTAGTATTGCTTTATGTGTCAAATCAATGTTAGCTTCCTAGGGTGTTTAAGGGTCCTCTAGGGAACACTGCTAAAGAAATGATGGACTGTTCTCCAGAAATTTAGAGGCTCCACAGATGACATTGAACAGAGTCTCAGCAATTTCCAAGCTTTAAAAGGGAATTAAAAACAGTTTCAAGTATAAATAGCAAAGACAAATTAATTGGTAAATGCAAACCTTTCTTATCAGTATGTACCCCCATTACCTTATTCAATATAGCAACATAGCCACATTGAGGATTTAGCAAGTGGAACATGTTCTTTAAAATAAATGCTCAGAACATGCAGGTTAATTTACAAATTCATAAAGTTCTGTGTTTGTATAAGATTACCCATTTTTATTATCATTTTTTCTGGTGTAAATAATCTTAGATAATATTTTATATTAATGACATTAGTTACTCCCTTTTTCATTTCCTTTTATATAGTTACAGATCATAAACTGCCTTTTTATGAACCATCTATTTAATCAACTGAAGAGGTTTCATTATCTCAATTAAGTTACAAAACAAACTTTGATTCACTGGAAAAAACAGACAATATTAAATGCATATTACTTTCAGTTGTAGAAAAAAACCCACACATTTTAATAAGTATTCTGTAGAGATGCCAAAACCAATCCACTCCTTATTATAGTATTTATGATAATAATACAGATTCATGGTAATTATTTTTGTTAGCGTTAGTATATGTCCAATCATATTTGAATTAGTGCTGACTTGGAGTAAACGTTCCTTTCATTGACTGTAATTCAGAAGCAATGGTAATATAACTGACCAAGTTTCTTGGACCTTTAGTAAACCAAGAACAATATTAAAAAAAAAAAAAAAAACACAATTACAAGCATGTACTGTGCCATGCTCACTCGCTCAGTACTGTCCAATTCTTTGCAACACCATGGACTATAGCCTGCCAGGCTCCTCTATCTGTGGGATTCTCTAGGCAAGAATACTGGAGTGGGTTCCCATTTCCTTCTCCAGGGTATCTTCCTGACCCTGAGACTGTGTCCTGTTTCTCCAGCATTGGCAGGTGATTCTTTACCACTGAACCACCTTGGTATCTGTATGTATGTATGTATGTGTGTGTGTGTGTGTATATATATATATATATATATATATATATATATATATATATAAAATACATATAAATATTTAGTGTTGTATTTCTTTTGGTAGAAATTTACAAATGAAGACAGAAAATTTAATTCAACATATTAAACTTAAATTTAACCTATTTTAAAAAATAAATCAGTATCATAAAATTGTAATGTCCTTAAAATGTCTCATTCAGTTAGTTCAGTCACCCAGTCGTGCCCGACTCTTTGCAACCCCATGAATCGCAGCACACCAGGCCTCCCTATCCATCACCAACTCCCGGAGTTCACTCAGATTCATGTCCTTCGAGTCAGTGATGCCATCCAGCCATCTCATCCTCTGTCGTCCTCTGTCTTCCCCTTCTTCTCCTTCCCCCAATCTCTCCCAGCATCAAAGTCTTTTCCAATGAGTCAACTTTTCGCATGAGGTGGCCAAAGTACTGGAGTTTCAGCTTTAGCATCATTGTCTCATTAACTTTTTCTAAACTTTATTTATGTATTCTTTAATATAAATTTATTTAAATTGGAGGTTAATTACTTTACAATATTATATTGGTTTTGCCATACATCAACATGAATCTGCCACGGGTATACACGTGTTCCCCATCCTGAACCTCCCTCGCTCCCCCCTCCCCATACCATCCCTCTGGCTCATCCCAGTGCATCAGCCCCAAGCATCCAATATCATGCATCGAACCTGGACTGGTGATTCGTTTCATATATGATATACATGTTTCAATGCCATTCTCCCAAATCATCCCACCTTCTCCTTCTCTCACAGAGTCCAAAAGACTGTTCTATACATCTGTGTCTCTTTTGCTGTCTCGCATACAGGGATATCATTACCATCTTTCTAAATTCCATATATGTGTTAGTATACTGTATTGGTGTTTTTCTTCCTGGCTTACTTCGTGGCTTAGATGGTAAAGCGCCTGTCTACAATGCAGGAGACCCGGGTTCGTCCCCGGGTTGGGAAGATCCCCTGAAGAAGGGAATGGCAATCCACTCCAGTACTATTGCGTGGAGAATCCCATGGACAGAGGAGCCTAGTAGGCTACAGTCCATGGGTTGCAAAGAGTCTGACACAACTGAGCAACTTCACTTTCTTTCACTTTCTTTCACTCTGTATAATAGGCTCCAGTTTCACCCACCTCATTAGAATTGATTCAAATGTATTTTTTAATGGTTGAGTAATACTCCATTGTGTGTATGTACCACAGCTTTCTTATCCATTCATCTGCTTATGGACATCTGGGTTGCTTCCATGTCCTGGCTATTATAAACAGTGCTGTGATGAACATTGGGATACACATGTCTCTTTCAATTCTGATTTCCATGGTGTGTATGCCCAGTAGTGGGATCGCTGGATCATAAGGCAGTTCTATTTGCAATTTTTTAAGGAATCTTCACACTGTTCTCTATAGTGTCTGTACTAGTTTGCATTCCCATCAACAATGTAAGAGTGTTCCCTTTTCTCCACACCCTCTCCAGCACTTATTGCCTGTAAACTTTTGGATAGCAGCCATTCTGACTGGCGTGAAATGGTACCTCATTATGGTTTTGATTTGCATTTTTCTAATAATAAATGATGTTGAGCATCTTTTCATGTGTTTGTTAGCCATCTGTATGTCTTCTTTGGAGAAATGTCTGTTTAGTTCTTTGGCCCATTTTTTGATTGGGTCGTTTATTTTCCTGTAATTGGGCTGCAAGAGTTGCTTGTATATTTTTGAGATTAATTCTTTGTCAGTTGCTTCATTTGCTATTAGTTTCTCCCATTCTGAAGGCTGTCTTTTCACCTTGCTTATAGTTCCTTTGTTGTGCAGAAGCTTTTAATTTTAATTAGATCCCATTTGTTTATTTTTGCTTTTATTTCCAGTATTCTGGGAGGTGGATCATAGAGGATCCTGCTGTGATTTATGTTTGAGTGTGTTTTGCCTATGTTCTCCTCTAGGAGTTTTATAGTTTCTGGTCTTATGTTTAGATTTTAATCCATTTTGAGTTTATTTTTGTGCATGGTGTTAGAAAGTGTTCTAGTTTCATTCTTTTACAAGTGGTTGACCAGTTTTACCAGCACCACTTGTTAAAGAGATTGTCTTTTCTCTATTGTATATTCTCGCCTCCTTTGTCAAAGGTGTCCATAGGTGCGTGGATTTATCTCTGGGCTTTCTATTTTGTTCCATTGGTCTATATTTCTGCCTTTGTACCAGTACCATACTGTCTTGATGACTGTGGCTTTGTAGTAGAGCCTGAAGTCAGGCAGGCTGATTCCTCCAGTTCCATTCTTCTTTCTCAAGATTGCTTTGGCTATTTGAGATTTTTTGTATTTCCATACAAATTGCAAAATTATTTGTTCTAGCTCTGTGAAAAATACCGTTGGTAGCTTGATAGGGATTGCATTGAATCTGTAGATTGCTTAGGGTAGTATACTCATTTTCACTATATTGATTCTTCCAATCCATGAACATGATATCTTTCTCCATCTATTAATGTCCTCTTTGATTTCTTTTCACCAGTGTTTTATAGTTTTATATATATAGGTCTTTTGTTTCTTTAGACAGATATATTCTTAAGTATTTTATTTTTTTTTTTTCATTGCAATGGTGAATGGAATTTTTTCCTTAATTTCTCTTTCTGTTTTCTCATTGTTAGTGTGTAGGAATGCAAGGAATTCCTGTGTGTTGATTTTATATCCTGAAACTTTACTATATTCATTGATTAGCTCTAGTAATTTTCTGGTGGAGTCTTTCGGGTTTTCTATGTAGAGGATCATGTCCATATTTCTCCATCTATTTGTATCCTCCTTGATTTCTTTCACCAGTGTTCTATAGTTTTCTATGTATAGGTCTTTTATTTCTTTAAGTAGATATATTCTTAAGTATTTTTTTTTCTTTACTTTGCAGTGATGAATGGAATTTTTTCCTTAATTTACCTTTCTGTTTTCTCATTGTTAGTGTATAGGAATGCAAGGGATTTCTGTGTGTTAATTTTATATCCTGAAACATTACTATGTTCATTGATTAGCTCTAGTAATTTTCTGGTGGAGTCTTTAGGGTTTTCTATGTAGAGGATCATGTCATCTGCAAACAGTGAGAGTTTTACTTCTTCTTTTCCAATCTGGATTCCTTTTATTTCTTTTTCTGCTCTGATTGCTGTGGCCAAAACTTCCAAAACTATGTTGAATAGTAGTGGTGAGAGTGGGCACCCTTGTCTTGTTCCTGACTTTAGAGGAAATGCTTTCAATTTTTCACCATTGAGGAAAATGTTTTATGCGGGTTTGTCATATATAGCTTTTATTATGTTGTGTTATGTTCCTTATATTCCTGCTTTCTGGAGATAATTTATCATAAATGGATGTTGAATTTTGTCAAAGGTTTTCAACCTGCATCTATTGAAATAATCATATGGTTTTTCTTTTTCAACTTGTTAATGTGGTGTATTACATTGGTTGATTTGAAGATATAGAAGAATCCTTGCATCCCTGGGATAAAGCACACTTGGTCATTATGTATGATCTTTTTAATATGTTGTTGGAGTCTGATTGCTAGAATTTTGTTAAGGATTTTTGCATCTATGTTCATCAGTGATATTGGCCTGTAGTTTTCTTTTTTAATTTTGTCAAAGGTTTTCAACCTGCATCTATTGAAATAATCATATGGTTTTTCTTTTTCAACTTGTTAATGTGGTGTATTACATTGGTTGATTTGAAGATATAGAAGAATCCTTGCATCCCTGGGATAAAGCACACTTGGTCATTATGTATGATCTTTTTAATATGTTGTTGGAGTCTGTTTGCTAGAATTTTGTTAAGGATTTTTGCATCTATGTTCATCAGTGATATTGGCCTGTAGCTTTCTTTTTTTTTTTTTTGCATCTTTGTCAGGTTTTGGTATTAGAGTGATGGTGACCTCATAGAATGAGTTTGGAAGTTTACTTTCCGCTGCAATTTTCTGGAAGAGTTTTAGTAGGATAGGTGATCCCCTGGAGAAGGAAATGGCAACCCACTTCAGTATTCTTGCCTTGAGAATACCATGGACAGAGGAGCCTAGCGGGCTACAGTCCACGGGGTCACAAAGAGTCGGACATGACTGAGCGACTTCACTTTCACTTTCAGGTGTCAGCTCTTCTCTAAATTTTTGGTAGAATTCAGCTCTGAAGACCTCTGGTCCTGGGCTTTTTTTTGCTGGAAGATTTCTGATTACAGTTTCAATTTCCGTGCTTGTGATGGGTCTGTTAAGATTTTCTATTTCTTCCTGGTTCAGTTTTGGAAAGTTGTAGTTTTCTAAGAATTTGTCAATTTCTTCCAAGTTGTTGATTTTATTGGCATATAGTTGCTGATAGTAGTCTCTTATCATCTTTTGTATTTCTGTGTCATCTGTTGTGATCTCTCCATTTTGATATCTAATTTTGTTGATTTGATTTTTCTCTCTTTGTTTCTTGTGAGATCAGCTAATGGTTTGTCAATTGTATTTGTCTTCTCAAAGAACCAGCTTTTGGCTTTGTTGCTTTTTGCTATGGTCTTTTTTTTTTTCTTTTGCATTTATTTGTGCCCTAATTTTTTAACATTTCTTTCCTTCTACTAACCTTGGGGCTCTTCATTACTTCCTTTTCTAGTTGCTTAGGTGTAGAGTTAGGTTATTTAGTTGACTTTTTTTCTTGTTTGTTTAGGTAAGCCTGTATTGCTATGAACCTTCTCCCAGCACTGCTTTTACGTGTCCCATAGGTTTTGGATTGTTGTGTTTTAATTTTAATTGGTTTGTATGAATGTTTTTATTTCTTCTGTGATTTGTTATTTATTCAGCAGTGTTTTGTTCAGCTTCCATATGTTGGAATTTGTAGTAATTTTCTCCTGTAATTGACATCTAATCTTATTGCATTGTGGTCACAAAAGATGCTTGGAATGATTTCAGTTTTTTTGAATTTACCAAGGCTAGATTTATGGCCCAGGATGTGATCTATCCCAGAGAAGGTTCCACGTGCACTTGAGAAAAAGGTGAAATTCATTGTTGGGGGTTAAATGTCCTATACGTATCAATTACATCTAACTGGTCTATTGTATCATTTAAAGTTTGTGTTTCCTTGTTAAATTTCTGTTTAGTTGTTCTATCCATAGGTGTGAGTGGGGTATTAAAGTCTCCCACTATTATTGGATTATTGCTAAGTTCCCCTTTCATACTTGTTAACATTTGTCTTACATATTGTGGTGCATATATATTTATAATTGTTATATCTTCTTCTTGGATTGACCCTTTGATCATTATGTAGTGCCCTTCTTTGTCTCTTTTCACAGCCTTTGTTTTAAAGTCTATTTTATCTGATATGAGTATTGCTACTTCTGCTTTCTTTTGGTCTCTATTTGCATGGAATACCTTTTTCAAGCCCTTCACTTTCAATCTGTATGTGCCCCTTGCTTTGAGGTGGGTCTCTTGTAGATAACATAAATAGGGGTCTTATTTTTGTATCCATTCAGCCAGTGTTTGTCTTTTGGTTGGGGCATTCAACCCATTTACATTTAAGGTAATTATTGATAAGTATGATCCCTTTGCCATTTACTTTGTTGTTTTGTGTTTGACCCCCTTTCTGTGTTTCCTGTCTAGAGATGATCCTTTAGCATTTGTTGGAGAGCTGGGTTCATGGTGCTGAATTCTCTCAACTTTTGCTTTTCAGTAAAGTTTTTGATTTCTCCTTTATATTTGAATGAGATCCTTGCTGATTATAGTAATCTGGGTTGTAGTTTTTCTGTTTCTTCACTTTAATTATGTCCTGCCATTCCCTTCTGGCCTGAAGAGTTTCTATTGAAAGATCAGCTGTTATCCTTATGGGAATCCCCTTGTGTTTTATTTGTTGTTTTTCCCTTGCTGCTTTTAATATTTGTTCTCTGTGTTTGATCTTTGTTAATTTGATCAACATGTGTCTTGGTGTGTTTCACCTTGGGTTTATCCTGTTTGGGACTCTCTGGGTTTCTGGACTTGGGTAACTATTTCCTCCCCCATTTTAAGGAAGTTTTCAACTACTATCTCCTCAAGTATTTTCTCATGGTCTTTCTTTTGGTCTTCTTCTTCTTGGACTCCAATGATTCGAATGTTGTGGCATTTAACATTGTCCCAGAGGTCTCTGAGGTTGGCCTCATTTCTTTTAATTCTTTTTTTTTTCCCTCTGCTTTATTTATTTCTACCATTTTATCTTCTACCTAATTTATCCTATCTTCTGCCTCCATTATTCTACTGTTGATTCAATCCAGGGTGTTTTTTATTTCATTTATTGCATTATTCATTATTGATTGACTCTTTCTTATTTCTTCTAGGTCCTTGTTAAACATTTCTTGCATCTCTGCAATCGTCTCCAGGCTATTTATCTGTAACTCTATTTTGTTTTCAAGATTTTGGATCATTTTCACTATCATTATTCAGAATTCTTTATCAAGTAGATTCCCTATCTCTTCCTCTTTTGTTTGGTTGGGGGGCATTTATGCTGTTCCTTTACCTGCTAGAAATTTCTCTGCCTTTTCATCTTGTTTATATTGCTGTCTTTGGGGTGGCCTTTCTGCATTATGGCAGTTTGTGGCTCCTCTTTATTATGACAGTTCCTCACTGGATGGGGTTGTATGGGTGGCTTGTCAATGTTTCCTGGCTACGGAAGCTTGTGTCTGTGTTCTGGCGTGTGGAGCTGGATTTCTTCTCTCCAGAGTGCAATGAAGTGTCCAATGAAATTTTAAGATGTCAGTGGGTTTGGAGTGAATTTGGGCAGCCTGTATATGAATCTAAGGGCTATGTTCCTGTGTTGCTGGAGAATTTGTCTGATATGTCTTGTTCTGAAACTTGTTGGCCCTTGGGTGCTGCTTGGTTTCAGTGTAGGTATGGAGGCTTTTGATGAGCCCCTGTTAGCATTAATTAACATTGATTAATGTTCCCTGGTGTCAGGAGTTCTCTGGGTTTCGACTTAAGCCTCCTGCCTCTGGTTTTGAGGCTTATTCTTGCAGTAGCCTCAAGACTTCTCCATCTATACAATACCTATGATAAAACATGTAGGTTACTGATGAAATGTTTCTCCACAGTGAGGGACACCTGGAGAGGTACACAAAGTTACATGGAGAAGAGAAGAGGGAGGAGGGAGATGGAGGTGACCAGGAGAAGAAGAGGGGGAATCAAAAGGGGAGAGAGCAAGCTAGCCAGTAATCACTTCCTTATGTTCTCTCCACAGTCTTCATCCCTCAGAGATGTTCACAGAGTTACACAGAGAAGAGAAGAGGGAGGAAGTAGACAGAGGTGGCCAGGAGAATTAAAGGAGGAATCAAAAGGAGAGAGACATATATAGCCAGTAATCAGTTCCTTAATTGTTTTCCACAGCCTGGAACACACAAAGAGAGTCACAGAGTTGGACAGAGAAGAGAAGGGGGAGGGAGGAGTAGAGGCAACCTGGTGGAGATGAAGAAGAGTCAAAAGGGTGAGAGAGCAATCAAGCCAGCAATCACGCTCCCAAGTAAAAATGGGTACTGAAGATTGGATTCTTAAAGCTATAAAATTGATAATAAATACCAAAAAGCAAATATTAAAAATCTAGAGTAGAGGTTAGATTCTCAAAAATACAATATTAAAGAAAAAGTAGCAAAATTATCATTATTATATATATGTATATATGAAGTTTGCTTTAAAAATAGGGTCTTTTATTGCAAAGTAATAGTAGGTTATTAAAATGAAAATTAAAGGAGTAATAGAGGACTTAAAAATTAACAGAAATTTAAAGTTGAAAAAACTGATAATAGTAAAAATATATCTAGGCTCTCTGGTGTTGTTTTGGACAGTGTGGGGTCAGTTCCTTTTCAGATAGTTCCTTGATCTGGCTTATACTTCTCAAGGTCTATAGGTCCCTTCCTATGTCAGTTCAGTTCAGCTCAGTTCAGTCGCTCATTCGTGTCCGACTCTTTGCGACCCCATGAATCGCAGCTAGCCAGGCCTCCCTGTCCATCACCAAGTCCTGGAGTTCAATCAGACTTGCATCCATCGAGTCAGTGATGCCATACAGCCATCTCATTCTCTGTCGTCTCCTTCTCCTCCTGCCCCCAATCCCTCCCAGCATCAAAGTCTTTTCCAATGAGTCAACTCTTGGCATGAGGTGGCCAAAGTACCGGAGTTTCAGCTTTAGCATCATTCTTCCCAAAGAAATCCCAGGGTTGATCTCCTTCAGAATGGACTGGTTGGATCTCCTTGCAGTCCAAGGGACTCTCAAGAGTCTTCTCCAACACCACAGTTCAAAAGCATCAATTCTTCTGCGCTCAGCCTTCCTATGTAGTTGGTGCTAACTGCAGGGTTTTAATCTATTGCACTTGTCACTTCCAAGGGGTTCACTCTGTTTATTTTAGCTTCTTCTGTTTTCTGGTCTCTTCAGTGTTTAATTTCTGCCCTGACACAAGGGAGCGGTGGTGGTCACTTTTTTAGGCTTAATTGTTCAGTCATGCTGTGGGGAGGGAGGAACACTACAAACAAATATCACTGGTATGTGTGGCAAGTGCTCACAGTGTCTCGGCCACACTGGGTCTGCTCCTCCTCAAGGTGTGTGTGCTTTCCCAGTCTACACTGTTCAGGCTCTAGGTTGATCTGCCAGGAACTGTCTGAGGAGGGCCCTGGGTTGCATGTACTTCCCAAGTCTAAGCTGCTCAGGTTCAGGTTCTGAGGTACTACACAAAGGTGCAGACTTGGCTGGAACTGTGTTTTGCGCCGTTCCCAGGTCTGAGCAGCTCAGGTGACCAGGTGCTTGGCAAGCATGGTCGCCCCCAGTTGGGGGCTGCATCTTATTGCCTCCCCGTCCCAGCCGCTTGGTTTTCTGGGTGTACAACCAGCTCCCCTTCTCAGGTGTGCTGTGTGTCTCTTCTGGGGAGCTGATCTCTGGCTGCGACCCTCCTGGCAGATATTGACCATCCAGAATCCCAGGAAGTCTTGGTTAGCAATGAAGCCTGCTTGCAGTTTTGTAGAGGATGCCTCTCTGGGGCCATGGTTGCCCCTTCTGGTTCTGGTTGCCCTCACCTGCCTATCTCCGGCAGGGGATGGGCTGGTCCACAGCTGGCTATCTCTGCTCAGTCCTTTCTTCTGTGAGCAGGTCTGGCAGTGTCTTAGGCTAGGGCTTTTTGCAGGATAGCTATCCCTTAGTCTGGGTTGCTATCTCAAGTTAGTTGCCTCAGATTGCCCTCGGGGCATTCATGCCCAGTCCTTACCCTAAGCAATGCAGCCCGCGCCTCCCTGTCCAGTCCCTGCTTACTAGTGGTAGATGCAAGCATCTGCACTGCTTCTGCCTTGGCAGTTGCTGTTAGGCACGTAATCTGTGGGTTTTAATTATTTATTTATTTTTCCTTCCAGTTACGTTGTCCTCTGAGTTTCCAGTGCTCGCCACAGACTCTAGCGAGTGTTTCCTGGTGTTTGGACAATTCTGTCTTTTTAAAGACTCCCCTCCCAGGACAGATCTCCATCCCTACCTCTTTTGTCTCTCTTTTTATCTTTTATATTTTGTCCTACCTCCTTTGGAAGGCTGCCTTTCTGGGTGCCTGAAGTCCTCTGCCAGTATTTAGAAGTTGTTTTGTGGAATTTGCTCAGTGTTCAAATGTTCTTTCAATGAATTTGTGGGGGAGAAAGTGGTCTCCCTGTCCTATTCCTCTGCCATCCAGACAGTGATTTTCGAGTTTGGTTTCACAATAATAACCGCTGAGGAGCTTTGCAAAGCCCCATTTACTCAGCCCTACCCTGGGCCAATTAAGTGAAAGGCTGAGGTTAGAACCCAGACATAGGTATTTTTGAAAGTTCTTCAGGTAATTGTAATATGTAACTAGGCTTGGAATCCCTGTTTAGAACAGTCTTTTAGACTCTGTGGGAGAGGGAGAGGGTGGGATGATTTGGGAGAATGGCATTGAAACATGTATAATATCATATATGAAATGAATCGCCAGTCCAGGTTCAATGCATGATACTGGATGCTTGGGGCTGGTGCACTGAGACGACCCAGAGGGATGGTACAGGGAGGGAGGAGGGAGGGGGGTTCAAGATGGGGAACACGTGTATACCTGTGGCAGATTCATGTTAATGTATGGCAAAACCAGTACAATATTGTAAAGTAATTAACCTCCAATTAAAATAAATAAATTTAAAATTAAAAAAATAGTATATCTTCTGCAGGCCCCTGCCACTTCAGAACCTGGAAGGAATATGTCCTTCTCTCCATCATCCCCAACTCCACCTATGTTAAATTACTGAACCAAAGTCTGTGGAAGGTTCTGGAGTACATGATATCTTTTCCTCTTGTCTTATTGTTCAGCCAAGATAAATGCCAAATGAGAAATAATTGCTAAATTGTCACAAGATAGAGATGTACCAGGGCATAGACTCTAACTTGTGGAATACACCCGGTGTTAGAGCAGATCAATATGGAAGAAAGCCAAAATGGTCTCTTAAAGTGACAGCTGGGGACCAGATTTGGGAATCATCAAGCTCTGGTTAACACTGAGCTTGCAGGTAATGATAAGCCCGTTCCGTCTCTAGGAAATAAAGTCAGGGCCAGGACTGGGCTCAAGCATCTGAAACACTCAACCAGGACACAGAATTTTAAGGGCCATGAAAACGTCAATCAATCGGACTTGCTTGGTGGTCCAATGGTTTAAACTGTGCTTCTACTGTAGGGTGTACAGGTTTTGATCCCTGTTGGGAAACTAGGATCCCACATGGTGCACAACAGGGCAAAAAAAGAAAATAAAAGTAAATAAAAATGCACATTATTTTAATGCCATGCTTTAAAAATTCTAAATCAATGAAAAAATCTATGATGGACAAAAATTTACATAAATACAGGATCCAACACTGCACCACATAGCTTAGTTACTTCCCTCATCCTAACTTAGGCTCTGTCCTGATCTTTCACCTTAGTCCTGGCCCTCAGATAGATGCATCCAGACCCTAAACCCACGTACCACCCAGAAGAGGAAGATACTCTTATTCAGGAGAAACATAATGGGACTCCTGCTCCAATACCTCATGAGATGAGTGGGCATGAAATACACTGTATCCTGAGCTTCTTACCTACAACTTCAGGAAAGCAACCCTCCTTTACTTCCAAATAAATCTCATGAAACCTCATCATGATCCTCCCAATATAAATCAAAAGCTGTGAAATGAGAAGAAAGGGATAAGAGACCCTACAGAAGGAATTTTCCCCAAAGCCTTGCTTGGTGTACTGGAGGGGAGTGGAAGAACAGAATGGAACGGCTAGAAGGAGCCAGTTATTTGCCTGTTGCTTGACTTTTTATAGTTGAACCTCTTGATAGCTGTCTCCAGATCAATAATCCCTAAAATGATTCTCTAATGGTTATATTTTAGGCATCCAGCAGCTTTGGAAGAGGTGTAGGGATGGAAAATTTCCAAGTTCTCTCCATGGGGTACTAATTAAAATAATAGACTTAAGAATGAATAAATGAGTGAATGGATGAATGGGTGAGCACCTGCTGTCTTTGCATTAGAATCAAATCTGTTGTCTACATTTTCAAGGTCAGACAGAAAAATATGGTTGAGTCTGCAATGAGAACCCTGGCTTTTCAATTCAGTGTTGATTATTGCTCAAAAAATCTTATATGAAGTAAAATTGTACTATCAAGAAAAGTGTTAGCAATAGATACATATGGGGAAAGAGGATTTTTGTTTTTGTAATGTTTGGAAAATTTAAAAGTATTTTAAAATTTTATTATTAAAACTTCATATATTAATAAGAAAGCTGAGATGCTGATTTGAAAAGTATGAACTAAACAAGTCATGTCTACATACATTCAAAATTAAAATTATGAAATAAACATTGAAAACTATGATCACAGAAATGCAAAACTAAATATTTATGAATACCATTTGTTACCTATTGAATTCCTTTTTTAATTAATTTTTATTTTTTTTAGTTTGTTTTGCTTTACAATACTGTATTCGTATTGCTACACATCGACATGGATCAGCCACGAGTGTACATGAACTCCCAATCCCGACGCCCACCTCCCCCCTCCCGCCCCACACCCTCTCTCTGGATTATCCCCGTGCATCAGTCCCAAGCATCCTGCATCCTGCATCAAACCTGGACTGGCGATTCGTTTCACTTATGATATCACACATGTTACACACTTTGTTGGCAGAGTAATGTCTCTGCTTTTTAATATGCTATCTAGGTTGGTCATAGCTGATCTTCCAAGGAGCAAAGGTCTTTTAATTTCATGGGTGCAGTCATCATCTGCAGTGATTTTGGAGCTCCCCCCTCCATCAAATAGATTGTCTCACCGTTTCCATTGTTTCCCCATTTATTTGCTATGCAGTGTGGGGACTAGATGCCATGATCTTAGTTTTTTGAATATTGAGTTTTGAGCCAACTTTTTCACTTCTTCTTTCACTTTCTTCAAGAGGCTCTTTAGTTCCTCTTGTTTTATGCAGCAATATAAAATCAGAGCTCTATTGTTCTTCTGTAGTTCATAATCTCCATTCAGACTGGATTATAGAACAAATTACAGCTGACCAAAAGCTAGTCTGAGATAGTTCAAGTTGGAATATACCTTATCCACAAATGCCTTCTCTCATCTATAGACCTGAATTGATGGGTTAAAGAAGACTGAGCAGGAAGATAGAAGTAATACAAGCATGAAATCAGAACCAAGTTATTTGGGTATGCAAAAGTAAAAGCAGGAGCTTTGAATGGTCAATCCAACAGTTCAAAATAACTTTTATAGTCTTGCCTATGTGTATATCTATGCTCAGTCACTTCAGTCGTGTATGACTCTTTGCAACTCCATGGACTGTAGACCATCAGGCTCCTGTGACCATGGGATTTTCCAGGCAACAATACTGGAGTGGGTTGCCGTGCCCTCCTCAGGGGCATCTTCCTGACCCAGGAATTGAACCCACATCTCTGGCATCTCCTGCATTGGAGGCAGGGTGTTTACCCACTGAACCACCTGGGAAGCCCCATGTGTGTATCTGAATAGTTATAAATGCTGATACCCTATCAGTGGACTAACAGCCACTCCTAGATACTGAGACACCAAGGAACATACTGCGTCTTTATTATTAGCTGCAGAAACGTCTCAGAAATTATGGCCTCATTGCTTTTACTTAGTATAAAGTTGTTGTCAAGTAAGGGGAAGAAGGAGGAGGAATGGAAACCTACTCTAGTATTCTTGCCTAGAGAATTCCAAGGAGAGAGGAGCCTGGCAGGCTACAGTCCATGAAGTAGCAAAGAGTTGTGACTGAACATGAGTACAAGGGAAAGAAAACTAATTTTGTTTATTCTTACTATTTCTCCTGCATTACATCATATTACGGTGTATTACAGTTTGTTGAAATACAGTAGGAAAATAAAACAAAAAAGGGGGGAAATTCTATAAATCAACATTTTCCATGACCAGAAGTTGAGTGAAAAAATAAGCCATAAATAAGGAAAAGATATTCTTGAGATGCTATTTCAACCTGCCTCCATTTTAAATAACATTTCACAGTAATCATTGAAAGTTTGGCCAATGACTTCTAAAAGTCTCTGAAAATAGCGTTTCTCAAACTCCTTAGCAGAACCATTGTTTGATTTCTGTTAATTCATGATTCAGTTCAGTTCAGTCACTCTGTCATGTCCAACTCTTTGTAAACCCATGGACTGCAGCATGCCAGGCCTCCCTGTCCATCACCAACTCCCAGAGTTTACCCAAACTCATGTCCATTGAGTTGGTGATGCCATCCTCTGTCATCCTCTTCTCCTCCCACCTTCGATCTTCCCCAGCATCAGGGTCTTTTCAAATGAGTCAGCTCTTGGCATCAGGTGGCCAAAGTATTGGAATTTCAGCTTCATTGTAATTCATGATTACAATGTCATTTTCTTTAATTACTATTTTGCTTCTTTGCTTGGATAACAAGAAATCATGACTACCTCTTAAAAATTCCCTTCAATCATGTGAATTAACATTTACTTTTCTGAATAATTATGTCCCTAAATTAAAATCTTCAAAATCTGAAAGTGTCATAATTTTACTTCTCACATTAAAATGTGCTAATATGGAGGGATCATACAGATAGGCTTAAAAACAACCTATCTACACACTACATGGGCAATAGAAGCATATTTCTATAACTAAGTTCAGAGAAAAGCTTATTATAATATATAACAAATCAATTTTATCAACTAATATCTCAAAAACACATTCAGCATTAGACTTCCATGGCTAGTATTCCATTTGCTCAAATTTCCTTTCTATTACCTAAGAATGTATTGTTGAGCCCTAGACTAGACTTTCCCAGTTATTTTTCCTTTATACTATTCCCTCTGTTATATACATATATCAGTTCAGTTCAGTCATTCAGTAGTATCCAACTCTTTGCGACCCCATTGACTGCAACACGCCAGGCTTCCCTGTCCATCACCAACTCCCAAAGCTTGCTCAAACTCATGTCCATTGAGTCAGTGATGCCATCCAACCATCTCATTCTCTGTCGTCCCCTTCTTCTCCTGCCTTCAATCTTTCCCAGCATCAAGGTCTTTTCCAATAAGTCAGTTCTTTGCATCAGGTGGCCATAGTATTGGAGTTTCAGCTTCAGCATTGGTCCTTACAATAACTATTCAATGAATATTCCTTTAGTATTGACTAGTTTGATCTCCTTGCAGTCCAAGGGGCCCTCAAGAGTCTTCTCCAATACCACAGTTCAAAAGCATCAGTTCTTCAGGACTCAGCTTTCTTTATGGTCCAACTCTCACATCCATTCATGACTACTGGAAAAACCATAGCTTTGACTAGACAGACCTTTGTTGGCAAAGTAATATATATGGCAAGCAATTTTGAGTAGCAGTATTATTTCACATCTCAACTGTCTCATTGCTTGTTTATTGAAACCTCTAAGAGTTCTCTAGACTTCCTCCAGTCAGGGCCTCCTTCTGATCACCCTCTTCAAGGCCCCGTTTACTTCCTTGTTCCTCAAAGTATAAATCAATGGATTTAGTATAGGAGAGACCACACTGTACATAATGGCAATGATCCGGTCCTGGTCCATGGAGCTACCTGAGGCAGGACGAAGGTAAATGAAAAAAACAGGACCAAATAAAATAACAACTATCATGAAGTGGGAGGCACAAGTAGACAGTGCTTTACGAAGCATTCTGCAAGAACGAGTCTTGAAGAAAAGATAGATAATAATGTAGAAATAGGAGAGAACGGTTAGAAGGAATGAGCCTATGGCAATGATCTGTGTGACAGTATGAAGTAGCCACTCATTGAGGTCAGTGTTCCCCCAGGCCAGCTTGAGCAATGGCTTAACATCACAGAATAAGTGATGGATGCGGTTGGAACCATAGAAGTTTAAACGAGATGTCATTACTGAGTGCAGCAAGGCATGGAAAAACCCAGTGATCCAGACAGTGACAGCCATCTGGGTACAGACCTGATGATTCATGATAAGAGTGTAACGAAGTGGTTTGCAGATAGCTACATAGCGATCAAGGGCCATCACAGCCAACAACATGACCTCTGTGCTGCCCAGGAAGTGGAAGAAATGAAGCTGGCTTATGCATTCTGAGAAAGAAATTGCTTTGTGTGATGATAGGAAGTTCTCCAGCATCTTTGGCAGAGTTACTGTGGAGTAGCATATATCTAGACCTGACAGGTTTCCCAGGAAAAAATACATAGGAGAATGAAGTCTTGGATCAGAGATGACAACTATCAGGATGGCTCCATTTCCAGCCAAGGTGACAATGTAAATTGCAAGGAAAATCACAAAGAGAACAGGCTTCAGTGCTTGGATGTCTGTCATTCCCAAGAGAAGAAATTCAGTGATTGAAGTTCGGTTCAGCATCACTTAAAAAAAAGACAAGATAATAGAGGAAGACAATCTTTAATGAGAACCAGTCCTTCCAGCCCAGGATTTCTTGCTGAGACAAATGTTTTAAGGAATAGTGTTACTCTTCTATACAATCCAAAATCAGAGGTGGTGCCATATTTGGACTATTAGATTATTAAATACTAAAGCCACTTATCACTTATGGTCTGTAATTCAAACATTTATTTTCTTTACAAGCTTTGTCATTAGTGTGTGTGTGTTTTTCTTTTCTCCCAGTAATTCAGAGTACATTGCAGCCTGCTATGTTCTCTGGTTGTGAACGTCTACATTCTTGTGCAACTTGTCTTGTATCTTCCTAAGTTAACTCTAATAGGAAGCAATTTTTAAGTATTCCACCACACTGCTGTCTCTATACCTAATACGCTATCATAAGTATTTTAAATTTAAAACAATTGACAGGGATGAAAACATTACAACTGCAAATTCTTTTTTAAAAAACTAAAATGCTTTTTCAAATAATAGTAATGACTTTCCCTCCTCTTAGAATGTTAGTGGAGCTAGTGGTGTTCTTATACTGATCTCTTTCTGACTCTCACACTTGGAAAAGTCATAAAACCTTACTGGGGTAAGAAATGCGCTGTGCTGTACTTCGTCCCTCAGTCGTGTTCAACTCTTTGTGACCCCATGGACTGTAGCCTGCCATGCCCTTGTGTCCATCGGGATTCTCCAGGCAAGAATACTGGAGTGGGTTGCCAGGCCCTCCTCCGGGGGATCTTCCCAACGAAGGAATTGAACCGGGGATTCCTGCGTTGCAGGCAGATTCTTCACCAGCTGAGTACCAGGGAAATCCCAACTAAGAAATAAGACCACATTAATCAGACATTAGCCAGAGGTATATTTGAAATTTTACTACTGCTTTATGTGATGATGAGCTTAGTTTTTTCCTACAATCTGAGAAAATATAAATTTTATATGTAAATATAAATTTTCTCAAAGCAGGATCCTCAAATTATTACTTTGATGACAAATGTTATTATGCTTCTTCTCTCTAGTTGCCCTGGGACTCTCTTTCATTTCCCACATTGCCAAATCCCTGGATAAGAAAAATTCTTCCCCAAATGAGCTCACTAGTTCCTTATTTTACCTTACACTGACCTCTCTTTGAAGTTTGTATGAGTTCAACTCTCTTAAAATCTCATGTTTTCTGAATGATCTGCTTTCTGAAGTTCCATTTTCATTTTGTCTGCAATAAATATCTCTTCAAATATTAAGGAATATTCTACCCCAAGTGCGATTTACCTTCACTTCTAGTTCTGTTGCAGGAAGGGGTACCCCTTCCAGGGCCCAAAACTGGGCTGTTGTCTAACACTCAGAAATTAATTGTCTGAGGAGACACATGTGCTGACAAAGCAAGAGATTTTGTTAGAAAAGGGCACCCAGCTGGAGAGCATCAGGGTAAGGGAACCCAGGAGAACAGCTCTGCCATGTGGCTCTGCAGTCCTGGGTTTTATGGTGATGGGATTAGTTTCTAGGTTGTCTTTAGCAATCATTTTGACTCAGAGTCCTTCCTGGTGGTGTACACCTTGTTCAGCCAAAATGGATGCCAGTGAGAAGGGTTCTGGGAGGTGGTCGGTTATGTGGTGTCTCCTTTTAGTTAACTCTAATAGGAAGCAATTTTTAAGTATTCCACCACACTGCTGTCTCTATACCTAATAAGCTATCGTAAGTATTTTAAATTTAAAACAATTAACAGGGATGAAAACATTACAACTGCAAATTCTTTTTTAAAAAACTAAAATGCTTTTTCAAATAATAGTAATGACTTTCCCTCCTCTTAGAATGTTAGTGGAGCTAGTGGTATTCTTATACTGATCTCTTTCTGACTCTCACACTTGGAAAAGTCATAAAACCTTACTGGGGTAAGAAATGCGCTGTGCTGTACTTCATTCCTCAGTCGTGTCCAACTCTTTGTGACCCCATAGACTGTAGCCTGTCACGCCCTTGTGTCCATGGGGATTCTCCAGGCAAGAATACTGGAGTGGGTTGCCAGGCCCTCCTCCGGGGGATCTTCCCAACGAAGGAATTGAACCGGGGATTCCTGCGTTGCAGGCAGATTCTTCACCAGCTGAGTACCAGGGAAATCCCAACTAAGAAATAAGACCATATTAATCAGCATTAGTTCAGTTCAGTCAGTTCAGTCGCGCAGTCATGTCCGACTCTTTGCAACCCCATGAATCGCAGTACGCCAGGCCTCCCTGTCTAGCCAGAGGTATATTTGAAATTTTACTACTGCTTTATGTGATGGCGAGCTTAGTTTTTTCCTACAATCTGAGAAAATATAAATTTTATATGTAAATATAAATTTTCTCAAAGCAGGATCCTCAAATTATTACTTTGATGACAAATGTTATTATGCTTCTTCTCTCTAGTTGCCCTGGGACTCTCTTTCATTTCCCAAATTGCCAAATCCCTGGATAAGAAAAATTCTCCCTCAAATGAGCTCAGTAGTTCCTTATTTTACTGACCTCTCTTTGAACTATGTATGAGTTCAACTCTCTTAAAATCTCATGTTTTCTGAATGATCTGCTTTCTGAAGTTCCATTTTCATTTTGTCTGCATAATAAATATGCTCTTCAAATATTAAGGAATATTCTGCCCCAAGTGCGATTTACCTTCACTTCTAGTTCCATTGCAGGAAGGGGGACCCCTTCCAGGGCCCAAAACTGAGCTGTTGTCTAACACTCAGAAATTAATTGTCTGAGGAGACACATGTGCTGACAAAGCAAGAGATTTTATTGGGAAAGGGCACCCGGCTGGAGAGCATCAGGGTAAGGGAACCCAGGAGAACAGCTCTGCCATGTGGCTCTGCAGTCCTGGGTTTTATGGTGATGGGATTAGTTTCTAGGTTGTCTTTAGCCAATCATTTTGACTCAGAGTCCTTCCTGGTGGTGTACACCTTGTTCAGCCAAAATGGATGCCAGTGAGAAGGATTCTGGGAGGTGGTCGGTTATGTGGTGTCTCCTTTTGACCTTTCCCGAACTCTTCCAGTTGGTGGAGGCTTATTAGTTCTGTGTTCCTTACCAGGACCTCCTGGCCTAAAACAGCTCACGCAGATGGTTACTATGGTGCCTGGCCAGGGTGAGCGGTTTCAGTCAGCATGCTTCCCCTAACAGTTCTGTCAGTGTGTCACTGGCCAAGTCTATGTGCTTTATATCAACTCTCTCCCAAATTGTCACGAATTTCTCTCACTTGAAAAGTCTGTTTTCTCTTTTGACTTTTCTATTAAATAAAATTCTTGTTTTCTACTACAGGAAAGCATTAATTTTAATTTCATTGGTGGGACTGAAGTCTTTTCTTTAGTGAAGGGTAAAACTCTAAAGGAATTGTAAGGAAATTAGCTGCAGTGAAGTTTGATATTTGACTAAATTTGCCCTATTTACTGAAAGGCAGGAAACCTTTTGAATCTTTTTTCCTCTATTATTTACAAAGTATATTGTTTTCCTTCAGGTACCCTGACAAAAGCAGATATAATTACATAAAATTGCTCCCTCTTTGTTCCTTTTATTTGCTGATGTAATGAATTAACCCTTGCATATTGTGAGGGAAGAAGCAAAGGTGGGTAGAACACTTATGGATATAAGCACTGAGAAAAAAGTAAGAGCTGTAAGGAAATTTGAAGAGAGATGCAGATATTGGAGAGGTGGATAGTTCAATTTTGAGAAACAACTGAGGGCAAAAGAAAATGATTTGACTAGAGCAAAAAAGTGAATGGACTGGGAAACACTTTGAGGGAAATCATAGAGTTTTAGGTTTATCTCTGAAAGAAAAATTGAGAAAATTATCTGATCTCTACACATCTTCAAAAAGGGCTATTTCAAATAACTCAGTAGATTTTTTGATAGCCATGTATATTTTGCATATTTAAATAATTTTATCATCACTGTTTAAAATAAAAATGATATGCCAAATATCACTTTGGTTTTCTGACCAACCTGAAAAATATTATTAAAAATTATTCTGGGAATAAATAAAATGCAACACACACACACACACAAACCTTTCCTAATTTCTAAAGAAAATTAACAATTAGGTTCCTCTGTTCTAGATTATTTCTTTCACTATTTAGTCATTAAAGATTCAATCTGAAGAATGTCTAGAGAAGCAGGAGCATTGAATAAGGTATGTGACATGGCAATACAACTGTGGGGAGTAAACTGCTTTCATAATCCACAAACACAATGAGGAGTCCATCATAAGACAGGAAATCAGCTCTTAACAGTGGGTATTTAATTTTCATACTAGCAAGCAGACAGATCACTTACTAAGAGATAGAAAATATGGGCAACTTCCCAGCCTGTCTTTTATTTTATCTTCTTACCTGATTGAGTATTCAGGTTCATAGGTAAGAAAGCTTTTGGGATTGACACTCTTAATGATAATAAACAGTAGAAAAATATTTGAAAGGACAGTTCTGGCTGAGATTGTAATATAAGCTCTTTATTTTGAGACGTCGTTTCTTCCCTTTTTGAAAATTTGCCTGCCTTTTTATGGGTCACATATTTCTATACAAGAAAATCCTAAGGGAGAATGTCTCCTGGGTACTGAGAAGAATTGCTGTAAGAAAAAACAGAATGTTTTTCACACATACAACATGATGAAATAAGCTTGGGGAATTCTTTTCTTTAGTTCCATTTTTTTAAAAAAAATTTCTTGTTTTCTTTACTGCTTTTGTCCCTTTGTTTCAGAATTATAGACAGCAGTAGGATTTCAGTGGCTATTCAGTGTCCCTTCATTTCCTAGGACAGAGGTATAAATTCACTTTTTCATTTTCAAAATTATCTTGGAAATACTCTTTGGTGTATATGATGAAAAGAAAATTGGTAATATGAGTTAAAGAATGGGAATCACATTAGCATCATGGCAGAGTGAGATGCTCCTTGTATCTCTCCCCTTCAACTTATAACTGCAGCTCAACAAGGTGCCTCTGCCAAACACACCAGGGAATTCCGCACATCTTTTCATCTAGAAGAGGGTAGGCTGGAACCCATAAAGGAGGCAAAATTGAGGAACAGCCGAAATGGTGCCTGCAATCCCAGCATACCCCTTGCCCACTAGCCACAGCAGCTAATCACAAAGCTCCAGAGAACCCAATAGTAGCAGGTGGTGCCCATGACTCTGACTTCCCAACCACAGGGGCACTCAAAGCCAATGTAAATGGGCATCAACAGTGAAGTCTGTGACCCCATCCCTCCAGCTGTGGAGGCATCCATGACTTGGACCCCCAACCCCCCAACGATAGTGGCAGCTTCCACATATGCCACAGCACTGGACATGACAGAAGCACCAGTGACCCCAATGCCACCTTGATAACACATGGGAGATAATGAATGGGAAAGGGAAATGAGCCTAACTTTTACCCATTGTGAGTCAGGGACAATATCCTTTATCCATCTTTCTATCAATTTTTCATTTTTGTTGCTTTTCAGGAGTTCTTTGCTATGTAATATCTTACAAATATTATATAAAGATAATATTTATTGTATACTCATTTTATGTGTAAGTTATTTTCTGAGTTCTTTACCTATGTCAGATTATTTAATTTTTACAAAAGCCCAATGAGGAGGATATTAAAATCATGGAGCACAAAAACCCAAGGCTCGAAGGATTTTAACAAATTTCCAAACTTATATCAATACATTGTGAAACTAGGATTCAAAGTGAATCACAAAAAAAATCTAATACTTTAAAATATTACCCATTCTTGGCTCCAGATCAAGATGGTGGAGTAGGAAGTTCCTGAGTTCACCTCCTCCCATGAACACACCAAAACTACAACTGTATATAAGACAATTATCTCTGAAAACAGACCAAAGACTAGCAGAACAGATTTTATACAACTAAAGATATAAATAAAAGGCCATATCAAGATGTATATGAGGGGCAGAGATGTGGTCTAGTGAGAAACCACACCCTGGTGTGGCAACCAACAGCCAGGTGGGCTACCACAACCTCAGAGGTCCCCCTTGGTAGGCTAGCCGTGAACACTGCATGCATGATCAGTTGCTTCAGCCATGTCCGACTTTTTGAAAACCTATGCATTGTAGCCTCCTAGGCCTCTCTGTCCATGGGATTCTCCACTCAAGAATACTGAAACATGCTCTCCTCCAGGGGATCTTCCCAACCCCGGGATCAATCCCTGGTCTCCCATATTACAGGCAGATTCTTTACCATCTGAGGCACAAGGGAAGCCTGAGAATACTGGAGTGGGTAGCCCATCCCTTTTCCAGGAGATCTTCCCATCCCAGGAATTGAACCAGGGTCTCCTGCATTGCAGGCAGATTCTTTACCAGCTGAGCTATCAAGAAGTGAAGTCACTCAGTTGTGTCCCACTCTTTGCGACCCCATGAACTGTAGCCTATTGGGCTCCTCTGTCCTGGGATTTTCCAGGCAAGAGTACTGGAGTGGGTTACATTTCCTTCTCTAGAGGATCTTCCCGAAGATGGGCATTTATTTTCCTAGCAATATCGCTCTGTATGAAGTTAAGTCATTTGGTTCTTTTTTCCATGCTCTCTATGGTATAAAAATACACTGTGCCAGGCCCCTGGTGCTATGAACTTTGTTTCATCACCTTGTAGATTTCAACAGACAAGTACTTTGGACAGACTGAGAAACATTTCTTTAAATGCCATTATATGACTTACCTCCAATTTACATGCAGACCAGTTGCTGAGGACCCAGCTGTAGCAGGGGGTCATTGGGCAGGTTTTGTGCTGGGTAAGCTCTGTGGGACATGGCCGGCCTTCTCCTTGGGTTGGCATAAGGATAAATCGAGTCCGGCTCCTTTGACCTAAAATGAGAAGGACAATGTCAACTTTTCCATTAGAGTTTGGCTAAAAAAGGAATTAAGGAATAGAATGTTGCCATATATACAAAAGTCTCACTAAAACACGCTGAACTTTGTCATTTCCAGGTTTCAGTTATTTTGCTATTTTAATTTAGGTTTCCATGGAGATACAGGTTATCCAATGTCTGCATATAGCTGGGTAAGCTCTGTGGGACATGGCCGGCCTTCTCCTTGGGTTGGCATAAGGATAAATCGAGTCCGGCTCCTTTGACCTAAAATGAGAAGGACAATGTCAACTTTTCCATTAGAGTTTGGCTAAAAAAGGAATTAAGGAATAGAATGTTGCCATACATACAAAAGTCTCACTAAAACACGCTGAACTTTGTCATTTCCAGGTTTCAGTTATTTTGCTATTTTAATTTAGGTTTCCATGGAGATACAGATTATCCAATGTCTGCATATGCTTGTGGATCTGAAATTCTGTCTTCTATTTCAGCCATCCTACATCCAAACTCTGTACTGTTGTCAAACAGACTGACCTCAGAAACACTGGCAGAATATTAATTCATTTAATAAATATTTCTTTATTAAGCTCTAGAATAACCAAAGCATCCTACCATGTGCTACGGGGTGCAGTGATAAAACAGCCCTATGTACCTCCTGCCTTCACAAACCTTACATTCTAGGCTAAGATCACCAATATTAAGCAAAAAAGGAACGGTATTTCCTATGTTAGGTTCTAAATCATCAAGTGAGCTAGAAAATTGCAGATAATCCAAATTACCCTAGAAAATTTCCTAGGAAGATGCCAAGATTACCCTAGAAAATTCCCTCAGTTCAGTTCAGTCTCTCAGTTGTGTCCGACTCTTTGCGAAGGAACGGTATTTCCTATGTTAGGTTCTAAATCATCAAGTGAGCTAGAAAATTGCGGATAATCCAAATTACCCTAGAAAATTCCCTAGGAAGATGCCAAGATTACCCTAGAAAATTCCCTCAGTTCAGTTCAGTCTCTCAGTTGTGTCTGACTCTTTGCGACCTCATGAATCGCAGCACGCCAGGCCTCCCTGTCCATCACCAACTCCCGGAGTTCACTCAGACTCACGGCCATCGAGTCCGTGATGCCATCCAGCCATCTCATCTTCTGTCTATTGTGATTCAAATAGTGTCACTCCATTAATTCAACATGACCAGTTTTCCTAGAGTTTAGGGCCAATTTCTCTTTTTCACTGAATATAAGATAAAGTTGTTAACTTGTGTGAAGAAGCAGTGATGGTTGAAAAAATTTTTTTCAAATACTGGTATTCCATTTCCTAATGAGAGGAAATTGGTTAATAAGAATGGTTCAGGAAAGAGCAGGACTCCCATGTCATCTTATACCCACTGCTAGGCATCTGGTCATAAACTCACTAATAGGAATAATGGATGGAATTTAAATGTTTCGTGCTCCTGCTCTCTCTCCCACTCACTCTTATCTTTACTCATTTGCTACTGATGAACTATGGTGTGCACATAGTTTCGTTAATATTAGTTATCTGTGAATCCAATGCCCTTCCACTGTTGTTATAAAATTAATTATGTGATTGTATTTGTGATAAATGTGAAAGGAAAAACAGAAGGTTCTCCAAGAGCATGTTATGAGGATGCCACCCAGTCTGTGAAAGAATCAGAGAATATTTCCTTGAGCAGTTGAGCTTTAAACAGAAATATGAAGGAGTAAGTCAGATATGATGTACAGAGAGTGGCCCACTGACCCGCAGAAAAAAAGCATGTGAATAGGTCATGAGATACAAAGGAGAAGGACAGGTTTGAGGGCCTGACAGAAGGCTAGTGTGGCTGGACAAAGAGAGCAAGGAACAGAATAGACTGAGGGAATACTGTTAAAGCTATTAAAAGTGAGAATCAAAGATTATACATTTATATTTTAAGAGAAATGGGAAGATAGCAGTGACTTCACTTCTGCATAGAATTTACTTGAAAACCTTAGGTAAGCATAATTCTCAGATGTCCTCAAGTTCAGGGAGAAGTAAGGGGAACTAACACAGTCAGTGGACTACCTCTTAGTGGTCACCAGAATATTATCATAGATATGATGGAAAACCAATTCTCTTTAAGAAGACCCTTGAAGAAAACTAAGGCATTCTCATCACTGGATTCTAAATTCCTTGAGGCCCAAGATTCTGTCTCGAACATGAGACTCCCTATATATTAAGCACTAATTGAATATTTGTTTAATTCATATTTTTGTAAACTGTCTCTATGATATTATCGGGTGTGCTAACATGCGTGATGCTATTGCTAAGCAATTTTCTGAATACTTATATACTGACTCACTGAATAGTCATGACAATCCTAGAGGAAAATTCTGTTATTGTCACATATTATTGATAAGGAAATTGCAGCACAGAGTTTGTCACTTCTTTAAGGTCAAAAACATAGTCAGTTGCAGAACAGGATTCAGACTCAAGAAGTTTTGCTACAGAGGTGACTGTATTAGCCAAGATCCTAATACAAGAGAATATCACAGCGAGGAAAGGACTGATCTAGGTCTGGTATGGGAAACACAAAAGAAACTTGAGGGGGCAGTAAAATTTGTGTCATCAGTAACTTAGGCTTTGTGAACCACAGAATCCACAAATGATGCCTTCCTGGGCACAGGGCAGAACATTTACATTAGGACCAATGTTCCCTCCCAACATCACTCAAACCAAACCATACTTGATGGGCATCACCTTATTCATATGAAACACTGTCCCTGCTCAATGAATGCCTTTGGCTCAATATTTCACATTAACTCTTACTTAAATACTCTTCAGTCTTATAACAATCTTTATGTTTATTCTCTTGAAATAAATATCTATTATTCTAATGTCATTATAATTGCATCTTGTTCTCTATCCATCTTTGTAAAACTAATGACAATGTGGTGTCACCTTTATCACAGCTAAAGAGGTTCTATTTCATTAAAACCAAATAACTTCAAGCTTATTCTTGAACTGATGGCATGCATCACTGCCATTTCTTTAGGACTATTTTATTTATTTCCATTAAAGCGACAGATATTTTCTGCTGGACATAAACGTGGTGGGGGGAACCTAATAAAGTCAATAGAAAAAAAATAATGAAGTCCTGTAACTACTCACTGAAAGGACAGCCATATGATTTCTCTGCCATTTGCTATCCAGACACAAATGTAAGTTCAAACAATGTCAACTACTACCAAGAAGCATATAATTCTATATTTTGAAGTATATTATCATTTTTTTCTTTTTTATTATTGGAATATAATTGCTTGACAATGTTGTGTTAGTTTCTGCTATACAACAAAGTGGATCAGCTATATGTATACATATATCCCATTCCTCTTGAGCCTCCCTCTCATCCCCTATCCCCATCCCACCCATTCTAGGTCATCACAGAGCACAGAGCTGAGCGTCCTATGCTATACAGCAGCTTCTCACTAGCTATCTATCTTACACATAGTAGTGTAGAATCCTAATTAGTGTCAGTCCTAATTTCCCAGTTGGTCCCATCCTCCCCCTCCTCATCGTATCTACATGTCTGTTCTCTATGTCTGCACCTCTATTCATTGCTATTAGTTCATCTGTACTGTTTTTCTAGGATAAAGAAGTAGTTGCTCAGCTGTGTCCAACTCTTTGTGACCCTTTGGATTGTAGCCCACCAGGTTCCTTTGTCCATGGGATTTTCCAGGCAAGAATATTGGAGTGGATTGCCATTTTCCTCCTCCAGGGGATCTTCCTGATCCAGGGATTGAACCTGTCTCTTCTTTATCTCCTGCACTGAAGGCAGATTCTTTACCCACTGAGCCACTGGGGCAGCCCAACGCAACCTAGATGGGTAGGGTGGGCTGCGAGGTGGGAGGGAGGCTCAAGAGGAAGAGGCCATTTGTACACCTATGGCTGATTCATGTTTATGTATGGTAGAAAACAACACAGTATTATAACTATCCTTTAATTAAAAATAAATTAAAAAGATGTGATATATATAATATATATAATGGAATATTACTAGGCCATAAAAAGGAACAAAATTGGGTTATTTGTAGTGATATGGATGGATGGACCTAGAGTCTGTCATACAGAGTGAAGTAAGTCAGAAAGAGAAAAACAGATATTTTATATATGTTTAACTGGCTAATATTAACATTCAATAAGAAAATTTTGTTTATAAATGCATCAGAGTATAAAAGGTACTTGCTGTACCTTAAGTTTCTGTGAGGTACTATCTTTTAATAAGTTCATTTTTAAATCAGGAATCTTATATACTAAATAATCAGAGAAAGTATCCCACAATTAGGCACTTTACCCACAATTCCTAAAGTTGCAAATATAATATCTAGCTACATGGAATACAAGGAGCCCTGCCATTTCCAGTGGTCTCTGGAATTCTAAGCATCATACTAGATGTAATACTCAACCATGCTCCTATCTCTCAGCATGATTACTCTAAAAGGGACTTTTAAGGACTTAAAAGACTTAAGGAATTGTTTTGATGATAGTGCTTTTCATGTGAGAGATAAGACAGTGGAGAATGTAGCCAAATGCAAGGTATTTAAAATTATGATCTGTTGTAGAATATGAGAAAGATCATTTTAAAACACTGATGTATGCTGCAAAGAAACCTGGACTTGGCATCAAAATTCTCTATTTGGAAACAGTTCTTTCAAATTAACAGCTCGTAAATGATGTGACCGTATGAAAGTACTCTAACTTCTCTAAGCATAAAGTTCCTCTTCTGTAAAATCAAATTAAGTACACAGATAGTCCTCATTATATGAGGATAATTCACATTGGGGAAAATGCCACTTAAAATTAGGTTATTTCAGATAGGAATTACATTATTTTAAATAAATAATAAATATCCAAATGGGACTTATTTTGGAACTAAAAATATGTAAGTGGGTTCATTTTATCTAATATCAACTACCACTATCTAATATCAATTATATTTATTTTGTCTAGTATCATTACATGAAGATAATTATAACTATGTAGCTATTAACACAGAGTATAAATATTGATATTTCTTACATAATTTTATGATGACCCTATGAAAGGTTTATTGTTATCACATCTGGGTTTCATAGTTTTGTCATAGAACCTTTTTATTTTAGTTACTTTTCATAAATTTTCTCAAGAGCTCCCTTTCATCTTTGGTGTACAGACTGCCTGATTTTGTGCCCCTTTCTTATGGGTACACATTCCATTTGCAGCTAGGCATGTACCAGCAAATACCCTAATGCAGTGGCAGAACACATGTATTGCTCCAGGAGGCTCACTGACTGGGGGATGGCTTTACAAGTGGTCAGTTCATCAGTGGGTATTTTGATACTATGAGGAGTTCTGCTTCCTATAGATCTTACAATTATGCTGATTTAGATGAAGACTAAGGAGAGGAGGAGGACTCCTTGGACTAACCTCATGTTGGTTATAGGAATGAAAATACACCATATAGAAACTACAGCATATCTGAAATATAGTAGGTGCTGGCTAAGTCTTAATATTTTTATTTTATTTTTAAATTAAATGTATTTATTTTAATTGGAGGCTAATTACTTTACAATATTGTATTGGTTTTGCCATACATCAACATGAATCTACCACGGGTGTACAAGTGATCCCAGCCTGAACCCCCTCCCACCCCTCTCTCCATACCAACCCTCTGGGTCATCCCAGTGCACCAGCCCCAAGCATCCTGTAACATTTATCTTGACAACTACTATTTTATATAAGTTCCTTGACCGGGCCTTAGAACAAGTCTGTAATGGGAATATAAAGTATGATACTCATGTTCTACTGGGCTTTATAACATGAAATGCACACAACTGTGAAGTCCGTAATGATTCAGCCTGGTCCCACCAAAACCACTACACCCTGGCCTGCGCTACCCTGACCTCAGTGTAAGAGAGAAGGTTGCTGCCATCCACATCCTCATGCAGCCAATTTGAGAAGGAGAGAAATTTCTTGGACACTTTCCAACAGACAACTCTTGTTTGGGTTTCTGAATCTATTTGAAACCTGAATTCAATAGTTGATATAGACAATATGTTTAATGGATAATACCAGTGAGATATAGAAACTGATGCTCTTATTCATCTACACTTCAGGCTATAAAAGAGAGAAAAGCATTGGTTTTAAAGTATGTTTCCAATTGAATAAAGACCTTAGATTATAGTAGGTTAAGTTTGCTTACAATTCTCTCTAAGCTTTTCCTCTCCTCTCTTGAGGAATATTGAAAACTCATTATAAGCAACAGTGATACTAGGCCTACTATTAAATTAGCAATAATTTCTGGCAATTAAGAAAAAAGGATTGCCTGATGAGACTTCCAGAAAAAAAAAAAAAAAAAGATAATGAGGCATGCTAGCTGTAACACATGCACACATGTATACAGGGAACCCTAAGAGAGGCCAATACTACTACCTACACACAGGTTTAAAGGATATTGGACCAGATCACACTCCCATTGAACTCAGCAGTAGTGAGGCTTTGCTCTGAGGCTCCACTGACAAAGGGAAGGTGTGGGAAACCTTAAGCAGTAAAAGAACTCCTCAAAACTGGTTACATATTTGTCAATGCATCAGTTCAGTTCAGTTCAGTCACTCAGTCGTGTCCAACTCTTTGCGACCCCATGAATCGCAGCAGCCGGGCCTCCCTGTCCATCACAAACTCCCGGAGTTCACCCAGACATATGCCCATGGAGTCAGTGACGCCATCCAGATATCTCATCCTCTGTCGTCTCCTTCTCCTCCTGGGGAGGCCCCGAATCCCTCCCAGCATCAGAGTCTTTTCCAATGAGTCAACTCTTTGCATGACGTGGCCAAAGTACTGGAGCTTCAGCTTCAGCATCATTCCTTCCAAAGAAATCCCCAGGGCCGATCTCCTTCAGAATGGATTGGTTGGATCTCCTTGCAGTCCAAGGGACTCTCAAGAGTCTTCTCCAACACCACAGTTCAAAAGCATCAATTATTTGGCACTCAGCCTTCTTCACAATGCAACTCTCACATCCATACATAACCACTGGAAAAACCATAGCCTTGACTAGACAGACCTTAGTAGGCAAAGTAATATCTCTGATTTTGAATATGCTATTTAGGTTGGTAATAACTTTTCTTCCAAAGAGTAAGCGTCTTTTAATTTCATGGCTGTAGTCACCATCTGCAGTGATTTTGGAGCCCAGAAAAATAAAGTCTGACACTGTTTCCACTGTTTCCCCGTCTATCTCCCATGAAGTGATGGGACTGGATGCCATGATCTTCGTTTTCTGAATGCTGAGCTTTAAGCCAACTTTTTCACTCTCTGACTTTCATCAAGAGGCTTTTGAGTTCCTCTTCACTTTCTGCCATAAGGGTGGTGTCATCTGCATATCTGAGGTTATTGATATTTCTCCCGGGAATCTTGATTCCAGCTTGTTTCTTCCAGTCCAGCATTTCTCATGATGTATTCTGCATATAATTTAAATAAGCAGGGTGACAATATACAGCCTTGATGTACTCCTTTTCCTATTTGGAACCAGTCTGTTGTTCCATGTCCAGTTCTAACTGTTGCTTCCTGACCTGCATACAGATTTCTCAAGAGGCAGGTCAGGTGGTCTGGTATTCCCATCTCTTTCAGAATTTTCCACAGTTTACTGTGATCCACACAGTCAAAGGCTTTGGCATAGTCAATAAAGCAGAAATAGNGCCTTGATGTACTCCTTTTCCTATTTGGAACCAGTCTGTTGTTCCATGTCCAGTTCTAACTGTTGCTTCCTGACCTGCATACAGATTTCTCAAGAGGCAGGTCAGGTGGTCTGGTATTCCCATCTCTCTCAGAATTTTCCACAGTTTATTATGATCCACACAGTCAAAGGCTTTGGCATAGTCAATAAAGCAGAAATAGATGATTTTCTGGAACTCTCTTGCTTTTTCCATGATCCAGAGGATGTTGGCAATTTGATCTGTGGTTCCTCTGCCTTTTCTCAAACCAGCTTGAACATCTGGAAGTTCATGGTTCACGTATTGCTGAAGCCTGGCTTGGAGAATTTTGAGCATTACTTTACTAGCATGTGAGATGAGTGCAATTGTGCGATAGTTTGAGCATTCTTTGGCATTGCCTTTCTTTGGGATTGGAATGAAAACTGACCTTTTCCAGTCCTGTGGCCACTGCTGAGTTTTCCAAATTTGCTGGCATATTGAGTGCAAGACTTTTACAGCATCATCTTTCAGGATTTGGAATAGCGTAACTGGAATTCCATCACCTCCACTAGCTTTGTTTGTACTGATGCTTTCTAAGGCCCGCTTGACTTCACATTCCAGGATGTCTGGCTCTAGATGAGTGATCACACCATCATGATTATCCAGGTCATGAAGATCTTTTTTGTACAGTTCTTCCGTGTATTCTTGCCACGTCTTCTTAATATCTTCTGCCTCTGTTAGATCCATACCATTTCTGTCCTTTATCAAGCCCATCTTTGCATGAAATGTTCCCTTGGTATCTCTGATTTTCTTGAAGAGACATACATTCATAAAAAGATAGAGTCAAATGCAGTGGTTCTCTGTTCTGACCATACTTTCAGGTCCAGGTAGCCAACCATCAACACTGTTACAGGGAGAGGCTCTAAACAATGAAGCCCCTGACTATACTGACAGATATTGATGGAATTAGCTGAAAATCATGATTTTGATAGTTCTCAACAGTTTGAATAAGACCCAAGCAAACAATGCAAATATGTTTGTATAGGAAATTGGAAAGGAAACAAGAATAATAGAGCAATGAAGAACATACTTATTTAACCTTAAACAGATCATTAAATAAAATGTCTAAGCACTTCATATGAATATACTTATATACTCCAATGCACCACAGACATAAAAAATACAAAAACATCAGCATGTGAGGCCACTTTCCACTTGAAGAATGTTATTTGAAAATTGTTATTACGGGTTTGCTAGACAAATCTAGACAGGATATTCAAAAGCAGAGACATCACTTTGCTGACAAAGGTGTATATAGGCAAAAGTTACGGTTTTTCCATAGTCATGTATGGATGTGAGAGTTGGACCGTAAACAAGGCTGAGTGCCAAAGAATTGATGCTTTTGAACCTTGGTGATGGAGAGGACTCTTGAGAGTCCCTTGAGCAGGAAAGAGATCAAACGAGTCAATCCTAAAAGAAATCAGTCCCGAAATCCATTGGAAGGACTGATGGTGAAGCTCCAGTACTTTGCCACCTGATGTGAAGAGCTGACTCAGTGGAAAAGACCCTGGTACCAGGAAAGATTGAGGGCAGGAAGAGCAGGGGTGACAGAAGATGAGATGGTTAGATGGCATCATCACCTCAATGGACATAAATCTGAGCAAACTCCGAGAGACAGTGAAGGACAGGGAAGCCTGGCATACTGCAGTCCACGGGGTCTCAAAAAGTCAGACATGACTGAGCAGCTGAACAACAGCCTAATATTAATCAGTAGAAAATACTAGCAGATGACAAAATACATGAAAAAGAAACAAAGGGATACTATAAAAACGTTGTTAATGGCTAGTCATGTCAATCTATTAACCAATTTTAATCACATATGTTTGTGGTTAAGGCAATTTATTGCATAATTCCACTGGTCATTATAAAAGTATTCCTCATTATGGAGGAAGGGCCTAAATTAATTGAATGAATACAGTATTCTAGGATATAGAGATGATATAGCATATTCTTGCTTAGTTCTTTTCTCTTCCTACATCTGATTTCTTTGCCTCCCTTCATCTGAAAGTACCCACTCTCCCCATGCCCCTCAAATCTATCACTTCAACAAGAATCCCAGTCTCATATTTCATATGTGGTAAACTGAAGCCCAGAGATGTTAAATAATTAGCTAAGTCACACAACAAGAAGGATGGTAACAAAAATAGGTCCAATTCCAAAATCATCTGTTCTCTAACAAATTTTATCTGGTCCAAGCCAGGTATCAGATGATATCTGTTCAAGGTCACTTGAACAAGTTTGAGAAGTACACTTAGGTCTACTGTCTGCAATAAATGTGTTACCTATATTCATGTGTTTCATTTTTCCTTAGGAAAAAAATGGTAATTAAAATTATGTCACTAGTACTTTCTCTGTGACAACTCATTCACTTTTGGGTATTTTTCAGAGTAAATTTCCGAAAGCAGGAGGAAGTTAGATTGTATATACAATGCTCATGCAGTTAATTTCATGCATTCTTTATGCTGGACATCTGTTTTTTACTACTTTTCACAAACATCACCAAGGAATTTGTATCCAAATTTATTTTTAAGTGCCAAGATTAAGTATACATCCTGTATTGACATGGATTTGGGATCAAGGTTATTTTCTAATGTAACAGGGTGGAGAAAAATTATTGTCTTGAGCTGCTAGCTAAAGATAGATCTTCACCATATATTTGACATCACGAGAGACAGAAGATGCAGTAATATTCCTTCATTCAGAGCTAGAGTCCCTGAAAGTTAAAGTCACTCAGTCATGTCCAACTCTTTGTGACCCCATGGACTGTATAGTCCATGGAATTCTCCAGGCCAGAATACTGGAATGGGTAGCCTTTCTCTTCTCCAGGGGATCTTCCCAACCCAGGGATCGAACCCAGGTCTCTTGCATTGCAGGCAGATTCTTTACCAGCAGAGCCACAAGGGAAGCCCAAGAATACTGGAGTGGGTAGCCTATCCCTTCTCCAGCAGATCTTCCTGACCCAGGAATTGAACCAGGGTCTCCTGCATTGCAGGTGGATTCTTTACCAACTAAGCTATCAGGAAAGCCCCAAGTTTCCCCTATAGAGGGACTCCTTGACTTGTCTAAAAATTGCTTCAGGCACCCAGACATCTTTCATCCTAAAGAACACTCAGGTTAGGCAAGGCTAAGATGTCATAAGTTATTCAGCGTAAAAGAGACCAGCTCCAGCCATGACCATGTATTTGGGAGTGAGGTTAGTGGAGCAAGGAAGTAACAAGACCACATTTTAGAGGGTAAGATAGACCACAGTATCACAGAAGAGAGGTGGGTCTGTTAAGGGCAGAAGATTGGGCATTTTTGCCTTTGCTTGGAAATAAAGCTCCAGATTTTTCCATGATAGTGAGTATGCATTCTATCTGTTGGAACATAGTAAAAGAAAGAGAGTTCTAGAAAAAAAGATCTATTTCTACTTTATTGACTATGCCAATGCCTTTGACTGTGTGGATCACAAGAAACTACGGAAAATTCTGAAAGAACAGGAATACCAGACCACTTGACCTACCTCCTGAGAAATGTGTATGCAAGTCAAGAAGCAACAGCTAGACCTGGACATGGAACAACAGACTGGCTCCAAATAAGAAAAAGACTATGTAAAGGCTGTATATTGTTACCCTGCTTATTTAACTTATATGCAGAGTATATCATGAGAAACACTGGACTGGAAGAAACACAAGCTGGAAGCAAGATTGCTAGGAGAAATATCAATAACCTCAGATATGCAGATGACACCACCCTTATGGCAAAAAGTGAAGAGGAATTAAAGAGCCTCTTGATGAAAGTGAAAGAGGAGAGTGGAAAAGTTGGCTTAAAGCTCAACATAAAGAAAACTAAGATCATGGTATCTGGTCCTATCACTTCATGGCAAATAGATGGGGAAACAGTAACAGAATTTATTTTCTTGGGCTCAAAAATCACTGAAGATGCTGACTGAAGCCATGAAATTAAAAGACACTTGCTCCTTAGAAGAAAAGTGAAGACAATCCTAGACAGCATATTAAAAAGCAGAGATATTACATTGCCAACAAAGGTCTGTCTAGTCAAAGCTATGGTTTTTCCAGTAGTCATGTATTGAAATGAGAGTTGGACCATAAAGAAAGCTGAGCACTGAAGAACTCATGCTTTGGACAGTGATGTTGGAGAAGACTCTTGAGAGTCCCTTGGACTGCAAGAAGATCCAACCACTCAATCCTAAATCAGTCCTGAATATTCATTGGAAGGACGGATGCTGAAGCTGAAACTCCAATACTTTGGCTACCTGATGTGAAGAACTGACTCATTGGAAAAGACTCCGATGCTGGGAAAGATTGAAGGCAGAAGGAGAAGGGGATGACACAGGATGAAATGATAGGATGATATCACTGACTCAGTGGACATGAGTTTGAGCAAGCTCCAGGAGTTGGTGATGGACAGGGAGGCCTGGTGTGCTGCAATCCATGGGCTTGCAAAGAGTTGGACATGACTGAGCAACTGAATTGATTCTAGTAGCTTATTTTCAGTGCATTCCCAACATCCACATTTCAAACCCAATGTGTCAAAACTTAACAGATATACAGCAGAAATACCCCCAATGAGGCTCTCCCCATGGAATGAAATACCAGAAGGTCACAGAAAGTGATTCTGGCAATAATAAAGCTCTTCTGCCCATCAGACTCACACATTCCCTATCTAGAAGGCTGGTTCCCCACAGCTATATTCCAATTAGATGGACTAGATAATAAACAACATTGTCAGGAAACAAGTATACATTTAGGAGGCTTACAATTCATAAGTAAGTAAGTAAAGTCACTCAGTCGTGTCCGACTCTTTGTGACCCCATGGACTGCAGCCCACCAGGCTCCTCAGTCCATGAGATTCTCCAAGCAAGAATACTGGAGTGGGTTGCCATTTCCTTCTCCAGGGGATCTTCCCGACCCAGGGATTGAACCCAGGTCTCCCGCATTGGAGGCAGACGCTTTAACCTCTGAGCCACCAGGGAAGTCCAATTCATAGAGTCTTAAAACCCTCACTGTCCTTTGTGTTTCAACCTGTGATCCATTTCTTCTGCTTGTTCTTAAATATCCCTATAAATTGTGAGAATTTTTATGAAATAACCTCATACCCAAACCAGGGCCATGTACATAATGTGAACACTTACATATACAGTGTCAGATGTGAAGGGGCACAATGGAGAAAATGGGGCTTAGCAGACACCTGAAGGTGAAAGTGAAGTCATTCAGTCATGTCCGACTCTTTGCCGCCTCGTGGACTGTAGCCCACCAGGCTCCTCAGTCCATGGGATTTCCCAGGCAAGAATACTGGAGTGGCTGCCATTTCCTTCTCCAGAGGATCTTCCCAACCCAGGGACTGAACCTGGGTCTCCCACATTGCAGGCAGACACTTTACTGTCTGAGCCACCAGGAAAGTCAACTTGAGTTCAAATCTTTCCTCTGCAACTGACAAGCTGCGTGACCTTGAGCAGGTTAATTGCCTGTCACCTTACCTGTACAGTTATGCCTATAATTTCATAATACTTTCATAAAAGTTATTCTAATACTCCTGGCACCAATAATTGCCTTTGGCCAATAGATATTAAAAAGTTCAAGTGAGGTCTGCAAACGTTGGCTCAAGAGTCTTACAACTTGCCTTTGGAAAAGCCACCTTGAAAACTAGATATTCTTGTCTAGTCTTTATTTGTTTCCATTCTACAATTTAGCCTCTTGTTCCTTGTCATAGGAACTAATTATTTGATATAGTAAATAAGTTTGAGTTGTTATAACTATTGGACTGTATATGATCAAGGATACTACAGTGATCATAATGTATTCTGACACTGGAAACGAAGGTTACTGGCTTGCCTTATAAAATCTTATAAAAAAAATGAAAAAGCTGGAATCACAAACTTTTGATTCTCTGCAGTTAATATAAAATTATTTTTTCATTATGGGTTAGAGTTGACAGGATACTCATATGCCATCTGGGACACACAAGCGACAGGCTGGATTACACAGTGTAGAAAAATACTATAAACTCATGTACAATGAATTAAAATATGAAAGAGGAACAAATCATAAGGGATTAATAACCCTCTTGGAATGTTATCAGTTAAAATAATAATTATGAATAATTCATGATATGCTAAATTTAGGGAGTTCAGCATAAAACTGAACTGATGAAAATTCAACAAAGAACATGACTAATCCAAAATTTAAGCTCCTCTATTACACGCTTTGATCTTTGAAATCTATCTAAAAGGATCCCTTAGTGGAAACCTAGAATTGGTCTCTCTTTAACATGGAATAAATTAGATTCAAGCTATTCTGACCTTGAAATCTTTAACACAATTAGAAGGTATATGCCAAGCATCAGGTACACATTAAAGAGATAATCCAGACTTTTGGAAATAAAGAGCGAGCTCATTTCAACATTTCCTCTTAGATCATGGTAGTTCTTTGGTTTAAATGGCAAAATGTGGCTCTAGGGAAGTTTCTGGAATACCCAGATCACCAGGATTTGCCTGACAACCCAGTGACTTCCTAAAAGGAGACAACTGTGTGCATTTGCTTTGATAAAGAAGTCAACAGAGAGCAGCAGGTGCTGAAGGCAGACTCCCAAGCAACTTGTTTTCATACTTGAATGTGACTAAATAAACTCTGTGTCCTCTTGTGGTCCCTGCCCCACTGCCATCACTAAAAAAGAAAGCGGCTCATACGGACGACAGCTGCGGGCACACTGTTTTAGAAGAGACAAGGCACAGATGTTTTCCAATGATAGCTTCCAACCTTTTCAGCGCCAAGAGTTTAGTCTCTTAAGAAACAAGTTCATCTGTGCCACATGTTGTGGCTTTTGACTATTCACTGTGTGTTGCTTTTAGCTTGTGCTGCATGGGGATTAAGGCATGGTTTAAATACAGAGTTCTCTATCTGCCAGGGATTAGTGATCAGGGAAGAGCAGTGCTGGAAGACTAGACCTGGAAGGCTAGAATGGGGAGGTAGCTTGAGGGCTGGTGGGATGGAATGGAATAGAATGGACTGAAATAGAATAGATAAAAGGAATAGAACAGAACCCATGAAGAATGTCTCAGCATGGTTCTGGTGGTAGCTGCCTATGCCTAACAATTCAGGGGCTATGTGTCCTATTCTTTGTACTTTTCATTTTATTTCTTAAAGACTGGGCACAAATAAATCAGAAAAATAGTCCTTTCTATATTGTTGTCTGGAGGTCCTAGCATAGAGCCTTGGATGCAACAGGTATGCAAAAAAGGCTTGTGAGATTAAACCCTGAAAAGCCTAGTGAAGAAAACACTAGTGACATGGACAGCATCACTTTGTCATTGAATGCTGACAGAAATACCTCCTTTGTGGCCTTCTTCTTTCATCCCTCACTTCCCTGCAAATACTTGTTCTTAGTGGAAACCTAGAATTGGTCTCTCTTTAACATGGAATAAATTAGATTCAAGCTATTCTGACCTTGAAATCTTTAACACAATTAGAAGGTATATGCCAAGCATCAGGTACACATTAAAGAGATAATCCAGACTTTTGGAAATAAAGAGTGAGCTCATTTCAACATTTCCTCTTAGATCATGGTAGTTCTTTGGTTTAAATGGCAAAATGTGGCTCTAGGGAAGTTTCTGGAATACCCAGATCACCAGGATTTGCCTGACAACCCAGTGACTTCCTAAAAGGAGACAACTGTGTGCATTTGCTTTTGATAAAGAAGTCAACAGAGAGCAGCAGGTGCTGAAGGCAGACTCCCAAGCAACTTGTTTGCATACTTGAATGTGACTAAATAAACTCTGTGTCCTCTTGTGGTCCCTGCCCCACTGCCATCACTAAAAAAGAAAGCGGCTCATACGGACGACAGCTGCGGGCACACTGTTTTAGAAGAGACAAGGCACAGATGTTTTCCAATGATAGCTTCCAACCTTTTCAGCGCCAAGAGTTTAGTCTCTTAAGAAACAAGTTCATCTGTGCCACATGTTGTGGCTTTTGACTATTCACTGTGTGTTGCTTTTAGCTTGTGCTGCATGGGGATTAAGGCATGGTTTAAATACAGAGTTCTCTATCTGCCAGGGATTAGTGATCAGGGAAGAGCAGTGCTGGAAGACTAGACCTGGAAGGCTAGAATGGGGAGGTAGCTTGAGGGCTACTGGGATGGAATGGAATAGAATGGACTGAAATAGAATAGATAAAAGGAATAGAACAGAACCCATGAAGAATGTCTCAGCATGGTTCTGGTGGTAGCTGCCTATGCCTAACAATTCAGGGGCTATGTGTCCTATTCTTTGTACTTTTCATTTTATTTCTTAAAGACTGGGCACAAATAAATCAGAAAAATAGTCCTTCTATATTGTTGTCTGGAGGTCCTAGCATAGAGCCTTGGATGCAACAGGTATGCAAAAAAGGCTTGTGAGATTAAACCCTGAAAAGCCTAGTGAAGAAAACACTAGTGACATGGACAGCATCACTTTGTCATTGAATGCTGACAGAAATACCTCCTTTGTGGCCTTCTTCTTTCATCCCTCACTTCCCTGCAAATACTTGTTATTCTCCATCTCATGACTTTTTTGTTTTAACATAGCACTTATTGATGCATGTTACCTTTGTGTATATTTACTTATTTATTTGTCATCTGCCTGTCTTTCTTATCATTACCATCTAGTTTTCTACTAGAATATTAGTTTTATGAAGTCAGGGGACTTTGTTTCCCTGGGATCTTATCCTTTCTATACACAGTGTGTTTTTAGCTCCTGGGAGAATGCCTGACTTTGGGGAAACTTCCAATGAGTAGTTGTGAAATATGTGAGTAAAGTTCTCTACAGCCCTGCCTTCAAGAACAGAAGTGAGAAAAGGAGCATCTCCATATAATTTCTTTTCCACAGTATTGCTTTTGACAATGAAAGCATACACCAGTTGGTGTCAGGATAATAGGTGTAAACTTTATATATTTTGATTGAATAAAGAAAGAAAATGGAGTACATATACATTTAAATTCCTGGAGGGTTTGCCAAATATCAGGATTATGGAATATTTTTTAAAAGACATTATTACATCTTAATTTAGGAGATCAAAGCATCTAAAGGTCAAGAAAGGATTCCCAAGAAGTTATCCTAGCAGACCCTTAGAAGCTAGCTAGAAATGATTTGTAACTAATGCTATATTTATGTGCAGTAGAAGCTGTCACATGACTTCCAAGTGCTTTGTGCAATTCATTCTGTGCCTTAGTTCACACAGTGACTTTCCTTAGGGAACTTTTGAGTGTTTACTATTCTAAAGATTAGAAAAGATGAATTTAAGTTCAAACTCTAATTGCCTAGAAATCTCTAATAGTGGGATTCAAACTGGGAAAGGGCTTTTCCTTGTTTGTTTTGTTTTTCTACTAGACTAACAAAGTCTGATGAGTCCACAGCACTAACAGAACTCCTTTTAAAAATCAAAGTAATATTTTAAGGTACTAAACTTATAATTTGAGGTCCTATTTTCAAAGGTTGTGTATCATAACCTTCATAACATGAAGATCTGGCATGTTTCACTGACTTTGTATAGTGGCAGAATTAAGATTTGGGGACAAAAACAATAATAAATGGATCTGTCTCCTTGCATTGAACACATTCTGGACTAATGATACCTAAGACGTATGATGTCAATTAGAGAGAGAGGAAAATAGCCACTAGCAGGGTTTGACTTCCTTTGGGCTTGTGATCAAGTCTGCAAGCTCTTCCCCTTCCAGCTTTCCCCCTATGGTCCAGAACCAGCTGTGTGTACTCAGTCATACAGTCATGTCCAACTCTTTGTGACTCCATGGACTGTAGCCCTCCAGGTTCCTCTATCCATGGGATTCTCTAATCAAGAATCCTTGGTAGGGGGCGGGGGTTGCCATGCCTTTCTCAAGGGGATCTTCCTGACCTAGGGATCAAGCCCACGTCCCCTGTGTCTCCTGCACTGGAAGGTGGATTCTTTACCACTGTACCACCTGGGAAGCCCACAGAACCACGTGGGCAATAACAAATGTTAGCTGATATTACCCTGATATGCCATGTAGTGTGTTAGATGGGGACTAGAGGGATTCACCCATGGAAAACTCAAAACAAGATCCCTGATTCCTTAGACAGATATGAAAATTGATCCAATTTATACATATTAAAGTAGTAGCAAGTGATAGTAGGTGAGATATTCCATGGAAGGCAAAGTGTAAGGAAGCAGACACTCAAGATTATGACTGAAATATACTACACTGCAGGAGAGAACCAATATGATAACAGAAGGTTGTGGGAACAGACAGACAGGCACTGTGAGATCCTACAGGTCCTGTGGTCTGTGTTCACCATACAGGACTTCATCCTTTCTCTGCTTGTTTGTGTGACTTATCACCACTGTGAGAGTCACCCCTCCTGGCAGAGGCCCGTGGGTATAAGACTACAGGGCTTCTGGCTGTGGGATAATCGGGGTGGCTCACCCTGGACAGAGTAGCAACCAGTCACTCCCATTGCTAACGCAAATAATTAGTGCTCTGTCACTTAGCAGAGAACCAATATGATAACAGAAGGTTGTGGGAACAGACAGACAGGCACTGTGAGATCCTACAGGTCCTGTGGTCTGTGCTCACCATACAGGACTTCATCCTTTCTCTGCTTGTTTATGTGACTTATCACCACTGTGAGAGTCACCCCTCCTGGCAGAGGCCCGTGAGTATAAGACTACAGGGCTTCTGGCTGTGGGATAATCGGGGTGGCTCACCCTGGACAGGGTAGCAACCAGTCACTCCCATTGCTAACGCAAATAATTAGTGCTCTGTCACTCGGTGCTTTCATGTCCACATATTATTACCTACTTGCTTGTCTGTTGTCCCTCAACTAGATTGTAGGTATCAGGGGATCATGGGAATCAGGAAATTGTCTGTTTTCCCCTCAATGCTTTATGTCCAACTCATTGTACTATGAATGGCACATTAGTATTTATTTAATGAATAAATGACTCAAGTCAGTAGAAAAACAATTATTCAGATTTGCCTTTTCAAAACATTGCTTATAGGTTGTGATTTTAATGTATGGACTTTGAGTGGGGTGAAAGATGAGATGTGAGAGTGGATGATGAGAGAGTCTATGGGATAACTTTATAAAATCTGAGGGAGTCTCTGATAAAACTCTTTCCTGCTGGTGGGTAGGAGGGTGGAGATGAACATTAACACCCAATAAACACCGATGCTGTGTCAGATACTGTGCTCTATGGCTACATATACTTCCTAGCATTTAATTCTCAAATCCTAAACAAAGCCTCTAATGTGCATGTATTCCATTTTAGAGATGAAGAAGCTGAGACTCAGAAAGAGTAAGTCATTTGCCTAAAAAGCTACAATTCAAACCTGGATTTACCCAACCTTAAAGTGGATGCCTAACTGGAAACTACACCATGCTGCCAATCAGAATAATTGAGAAAATAGTTTAGGTCACTCACTGAAAGCTTGGTCATAAGATTTACCACTTGGTTTCCTGATGTGCTTCTACAGGCTCTCAGATGTGCAGGAAATGGCATGTTGTTATCACTGGACATTGTGAGCCTCATATTTTCATTTTGAGTGATGCTCTTTGAGGAAGTAAATTTCAATTTCCTTAACTACGTTTTCCTAACACATATCCTGAGTACTGCTGTCAGCTCTGTTCTCTCCAGGCTCTGAGAGCTGAGTTCACAGAGGAGCCCCTCTTCCGTGCTGTATCCTGCCTCAGTTCTTCAGACAATCCCAACTAAGGCAGAGAAGTATTACTAGTCCCAGCATATTCATTTGTGAGCAGCTTAGAGATGAGTCCATATCGCAGTGCCAGTGGTCCAGTCACACAGCATCTAAAAAATTCCTTCCGACTGTCTTTGTTTGGTGATCAGATCCAGGGTTTTTAGCGTCTCCCTACCAGATTCCATGATTCCTGCAACATGCAGTTCTTCCTTCTCCTCCTCTACTTTGTGATTACCTATATAGCAGGCTTTTCCCTGGGCCCCTACTCCAAATTTCTGTCATTTACCTTAGATAACTATAGTTCTTTTTTGGGACCAGAAACCTATCCTAAACCTCAGCTCTGTGCTTTCCTGGTACACCCTGCTTGTTCTCTTTACATGCACACGTGTCTTGGTCCCTACTTTACCTAATGGCTCAAGCGCCACCCATGTTGCCGTTTACCTAGCTCCCAAGCACCGGCTGCCTTCTGCATCCCCTGCCACTGTGCATTACTTACCTGGGGACTTTGGTATTAATTGCCATTTGTTCACCAAAGGTTTATTCTCCCTTTCCTGCATAGGAACGGTTTCCTCCATGATACTGTTGCTAAGTATCATGTAACATGCAGCAGAAACTACATTTCCTGCTCTGCTATCTTGCACTGAACTGAAGAAATGGGACCAAATTTTATTCAGTAGAATAAAGATAGTAGAGATGTATACAACTTCCACCCTGATCCATGCAAACCTCCCCAGGACCAGCTTGACATCATCTTCCAGAAAAATTTGATTATGTTAAAGTGATAGGGCCTCCATCACTTGTTCTTGATGGACTCTGTGAAGCAGAAACTACGCCTCCCTTTATGTGATTGAAAAATTAGTCTCTAATCTATGATACTAGGGACTTCCTTGGTAGCTCAGCTGGTAAAGAATCTGCCGGCAATGTAGGAAACACTTGTTCCATTTCTGTGTCATGAAGATTCCCTGCAGAAGGGATAGGCTACCTACTCCAGTTCTGGGCTTCCTTGGTGGCTCAGATGGTAAAGAATCTGCCTGCAATGTGGGAGACTTGGGTTCATTTCCTGGGTTGGGAAGATCTCCTGGAGGAGAACATAGCAACCCACTCTACTATTCTTGCCTGGAGAATTCCCATGGACAGAGGAGCCTGGTGAGCTACAGTCCATAGGGTCACAAGGAGTCAGACATGACTGAGCGACTAAGCACAGCACAGTATGATACAAAGTCACTGTTATTAGGGGGTTACCTGATACAGGAGTCAGTTTGACTTATCTAACACACACTTCTTCCAAAAACCATGGAGATCAACATTTTTTGAGTTTGTTGAACTTAGGACCTTCAGAATAAACACCATCTCACAGGGCCAGTGCCCCCTCTGGTGTCTGCCACTGTTACCAGGCCAGTTCTTCACTCTCTGCCTTGTACCACTCACCATAAAAAAAGAACTAAATAATGCCATATGTAGCAACATGGATACAATTTGAGATTATCATACTAAGTGAAGTAAATGAGAAAGAGGAAGACAAATACCATGTGATATCACTTATATGTGGAATCCAAAATATGACAGAAATGAACTTAGAGATCAGATTTGTGGTTTCCAAGGGGGAGGGAGTTTGGGAGGGAAGGAGTGGGAGTTTGCGATTAGCAGAGATAAACTATTATATATGGAATGGATAAACAACAATGTACTACTGTATAGCACAGGGAGCTATATTCAATATCCCATGATAAGCCATAAAGGAAAAGAATATTAAAAAAAAAAGAATGTCCATATGTGTATAACTGAGTCATCTTGCTGTATAGCAGAAATTGACGCAACACTGTAAGTGAAGTATACTTCAATAAATAAAATACAGTAAAACAAAAGGACTGTTAAGAAGTCAGACTCCCTTTCTGTGCTCCCCTGGGTCAGCCTCATGTGGCCAACATGCCTTATGCCCATTTATCAAGCTATGACATACAAAGAGATACTTGAAAACTGAACTGTTTCATGGAAACCAACACAGGAAAGCCACATACCTCTGAGGCCACAAGTCTGTGAGCACTCTGTCCAAGCTGTCCATCCCGAGAGCTGACAGTTGACCACACACTCCACCAGGCAGTGAAGGTTCATCCTCTGCGGCTTCTCCAAGTTACGCTGCAGATGGGAAGGAAATAGGATTGTACTGGAGAATTCATCACAACATCAAATCAAATCACTATCCTTTTGTGGGATAATAATCTCTATTCTGTGAGAAGAATTTTGCTATGTTTTTGTGAGGAAAAATAGCCTGGCTTATTGAAACTGATGGCAAGTCTAAAAAAATGATCCTTACTTCATGACATAGAAACTTGTCAGCCCAAATTTCTTTTGATAAAACCTTCAACTTTAGAATAGACCCACATTTAAGGGACCAGGAAAGCAGGCAATTATGTTACATAGAGATCTGTCCTGTCACTCAGCCAGCAAGAACCAGAGGGATGCCTCAGTGCTAAATTCAGGCATCTTGCCCTCTGGATAGACCAATAGTATATACAGAGCTCACACTAACAGCAACCTAGGCTAAACAATAGGTAGAAAAATAAAACTGAAATCAACAACCCATCTAAAGTTCATAAAAAAGACCAATTAGCTAAAAACATAAACATGATCTTAATCAAGGGAAAAGTTGATGATGCTGTTTCTTTTCCTCTTGTCCTCTCTTAAACCCACATCTAGGCAAAATCACACATTTTCTAATGGCAGTGTAGAAGAGGTCTTAGTGAAAGAGTAAATCATCCAAGAGACACAGAAAGAATACCAAAATATTCAGCTTTAGGAACTGCACACTGTGTGACTGAGGAAAATGCTAACATTCAATATATGTTAAGTGTTAGCAATGTCTATTCTGAGCTAAAATTATTGATTACAGCATGATTACTTACTATATGGGCAAACTAGAAATGACCACATAAGATCTTTGATCCATTTGAGATATGTGGGTATTCTGCTTAGGTTAATAATTTGGGACTTTAAATATTTGTTGAACAGGTGGTATTTAGAAAGAAGAGAAACTAATTTTCTGTTAATGAATAGTTTATACTGCTTTTATATCAAAAGGAAAGATTTATGCTATGTACACTAAATGTAAATTTTTGCCTTATTTGAGTTGTAAGTTGGTGATTTATTTTTCTTGAAGCAGGCAACAGTCTTGAGAGGGAGATGAAACAAAATGTTAAAATAAATCACTGACACTTGTTAGAGAGAACTCTGTATTAACCAGTCTCAGAATTTCATTAAAAGGAACATCTGGTTTTACATGGTCTAGTTTCAGGGGTACTGTTGGTCCATGGTGATACTGCTGGTTGAAAGAGATGTTATGGTAATACTTAATAAGGTTAACTCAGGATCAGTGAGGAGGTTTTGTTTTGATAATTTTAATTGTCACTTGTGGACTCTACTTATCTAAGAAGAATAAGACAACTTTTATTTTGTCAGTTTGCCAAAGACATTCTGTGAAACCTGAGTTCACTGACCCCACACATTTCCAATCATTCCAAAGATTGTTTTAGTGATTCTTATAATGTGATAGCATATGGTCATCTTTGTTTCTAAACTGCCATCATAGTGCATTTCACTTATATGTTGGGGAGGAAATGTCAACATTTGGGAAGAGATTTGATTATAGCTTTTGTCCAAATTCCACATATTTTGTGATGGGGAAAAATATAAAATTACAAAAATTCGAAACCCACCAACTCTACTCAACTTGGTAAGGAGACATTTAGCTTATTTTAAGATGAAAAATGCCTGTGTTTATTACCTAGCAAACATTTGCTTAGCAAATTAGCAGAGTATTCTAATAGCAAGTATCACTGTGCATCTTACATGCAAGTGTTTCCTACTTAGGAAAATTGAATCATCTGCCCAATACTAAAAATTGATTTTAGAGTCAATTGATGTCAATTGTTAGTTGGCAAGAAAGTGCATCTAAGTAAGTTCTTAGAAATAATAAAGAACTATATTTTTAATGAACCCATTTCTCCAATGCAAAATGACCTTTCTTGTCATTTTAACTAAGTTCAAACTCATGAGATGTAACTGTACAATATTAGTACCTCTTACTCTAATTGAACCTAAGCTGTGATGAGAAGAAATTGGGAGGGTCATTTATAGTAAGCATTGTGAAGGTTGCAGAACACTATTTAAAAAAAAAAAAAAAGCTGTGGGTGTGGGGTACAAATACACATAACTTACCTGCTCACATTCGTCCATGGCAACAGGCTTGCCATCACTGCGCACACAGCTCAGAAGGCGGGTCCTGATGCCTTGCCCACAGGTTGCATTTTCACTCAGCTGGCATGTGCTCCACTCTACGGGCATAGGGTCACCACACCAAGTTTCAAAGTTATTTCCATGTGAGAAAAAGACAACAAACCTTTGATTCTCTGCATCAGTGGAGAATAGTGTGCACAGAATCCTAAAACCATTTCTATGTGGCTTCAAAAAGCATTATGCAATTCTTTAATTACAAACAATCAATCAGATCACCAAATAGAAGTGAATTTGTTTTCTTGAGGTCAGAAGCCAAATAGTTTATAGAAATCATCTCATAGTTGGCCGAGGTAGGAAAAGGAAAAAAACTAAGCACAAAGGACAATGAGTTTGGAATCATCTATTTGCTGGGCATAATTGAGAAAGAAAAAAAATACAGAAATGATGCTGGTCCGTGATATCAACTTGAAGATATTTTCAATGAATACATATAATTATCTAAATCATTTGGTATATTTGGTACAGAGGGGCCAAGAAAGGTACCCCCAAAGAGAAAGAAGTCATGATTAAAAGGGTCATTTTGAAAACTCTCACTTTAACAAAATTATTCTTTCATGAGTGAAGGTTTTGTAGACTTGGCTAATTGTATTACAAACTCAACAGCGAGAGTTAGAATAAATCATCCCATAAGTAATCAAAAAAAATTTTTTTTTTATTTTGGTGTGGGTAGAAAAAGAGATCCTCAATCATATAACAGTGAGAAACCCTCTAAGAATATTTTTCATATTTTGTAGATGATCTAAAAGTTAAATAGGAAGAGCAAGTCCATGTATAGCAAAATCAGCATTTTAAAGACATGCTTTTTCAGTAAAGCAAAGCTTATTGTATTTTTGGAAAATTAGTATGAAAACTAATGATCTAAAGGACCTTTAATGAAAGAAAAAGGACAAATAAAACAGGTCAACTCTCACCTATAAAGACAGTCTCATAGAATTGACTAGAGGTTTTCTACATGAGAAATCTCAGTAGTGCCACTGTGACCTCGGTGGAAAATTTGTTTCAGAAAAAGACAACTGTTTTGCCCCTTCAAGCAGCTGGCCATTTGGTTATTAGTACTGAAGTCAATGCTGAGACTTAACCTGATTCCGCACGTCATGGCATTCTGTGTATCACTGCTGCAGGGAACAGATCAATGTAGTTACATAGTCCTTTAGTTTCAGACACTGAACACAGCGGTAAGCCATGTCTGAACAAGGTCTCTAAAATATCCCTGTCCAGTCAGCCTGCTGGTGAGCCCCGTAGAGTGAGTACATCACAAGCTTTAGTTTCTTGAAATAATAAAAGCCATGAGACAGCTGCATTCTAGGACAGCATGATGCCATGGTTTGCGGTTTACAGCCATACCTGTTAGGTTGTACTGGAACTGGAAGCAATTTTCATTGAGAAGGCAGGGCCGCACCTGTGAGTCTTCAGCACACGTCCTCGAGCTCAAGGAGGGCCTCAGCAGGTGACGGGTTCTTCTCTGCATTGTGTGCGGATCACACGACTATGAAAATCAAGGAGCAGATAGAGTTAGAAAGGAACTCATGCTTGTTGATAAATTGAATGTGCTAATCTGTATACATGAGGGCACATGTACAACACCTACAGGGAAGAGGCTATTGAATAGAGTATGAAACAGAATATTTAGAAAATAAAATCATTACAGGATTCAATGTAAGTAGTTTCTGGTTTTTCTACCTGACAACTCTTTCTTGTTCTACATTATGATGAATAATTAGGCACATTGGGACCATTTTCATTCATTAAACACACTCTGTACTCTCAAATTCATTTGCCAGGTAGCAAGAGATGAATACATTTTGAATGTATAAATGAATGAGTAAAGGAAGACAATGTCCCTTATGCCTCCGGCTAGTCTAGCCCCAAAGAAATAACCACACAGAACACTTTAATGAGAAAATATTTTCCAACAAACAGAACAAAGAGAGGGAATTATGAAATCAATATTGCCAATATAACAAAACTTTCCACTTATTTGGGAGGAATGGCAACCCACTCCAGTATTCTTGCCTGGAGAATCCCATGGACAGAGGAACCTGGTAGGCTACAGTCCACGGGGTCTCAAAGAGTCGGACATGACTGAGCAACTTCACTTTTACACTTTCACAATGATCCACAGAAGATTAGTCATTTCATGCAGGTGCCCAAATTTCAACAATCTTCCTCAAAAATCACTTTACTTATGGGTCTACATGTCCTCTTATCACCTCAATTCATATAACATTCTTGAGCCAGGTAAACTGCCTGCCATTTGTCATCCATCTACTCTATTCACAGAGGAGCTTCAGAAGCTCTCCCTATTAGAATAATCTCCTTTCCCATATCCTATATCCTAGTCTCCTCCTACTTCTTCTTCAGAACACTAATCAAGACTTCATCATTGACAGTCTTTATTTTAATAATGACAAGTTCTTCTCTTCCTTCCTAAGAAATCTTCCACCCATGTTCAAGAATTACTATACAGTATTTGATTCCAAACACAAACATATATGTTACATCTGTCTTTATATGAACATTCTTTGTTTCTTTATCACTCCATCTCCTCCTTTTCTTTATAAATTCTTTGAGAACATAATAGATCATGATTTCTACTTCCTGTGTCACTCCCTAAAAATTCTGGTATATATTTTACACAGTGGTTGTTCAGGTAACACCATTATATACAACATAATTCAGATCTAGAAATCTAGAGGCGCATAGATGTTTAAACCACAGGAAAGAGAAAAGTCTCTGAATTCATGTCATCAAACCATCATTGCCATATTTGGGATTTTTTTTTTTAACTCTTATTCTTTTACCTTTTCAGACACTGTAGCAAGAACACAACCTGTAAACTTAATTTTGGCTGCAAAGCAAAGTGATAATGTTAGAAAACACTGAAATATATAGGCAAATGCTACAAAATTCTCTTTTATTTTCAAATGTTTGGAGCCATTGAAACACATTTACTATTTATGTGACTTCATAGTTGGATAATCTGTCAATACTTATAAAGTATTTTTACATTCTAATTACATCAAATTGCCTCTAGATGATCAAGAAGGACCATTGAAACCAGGTAATTATTCTTAATTATCTGCAAAGGAATCCCATGCTAATGCTTACAAATAATTTACTATTAATTCAGCAATTAATCTGATTGTTCTCATGAGAGGAAGTGATAACTTTAATGATTTACCAATGAAAGAAAATGAAAGCATCTTAAAAGTTACTCCTGATTAGTGTTCTACTACTTTTCTACCTTAAAAAAATCAATGACTGAAAAGGTGAATGTGTATAAGATTTATGAACTTGCTTAGTCTAAACCACCAAATAAAGCAAAAGAGAAAATAACACACCTGAAAACATGTACACACAATTCAAATTATATAACTTTGAACAATTTACTTATATATTCTATATCTCAGCTCCTCATCTAGACCTGGGTGAGAAAGGGGAAGGAGCATAATTTGGTAGTTTTTAAGAGTATCTTCCCTCAAACCTCACACTCTTATCAGTCTCTAAGTCTGCTACATATGCTTTTAGTGATACTCTCTGATTGTCATTCTTAACCATGTAGACTTTAATTATCACTTTCTAGAAATTAATATACTGAAAACCAGCACTGCAGCTAACTCTCTTACTAACGCTATCCAGAGAAACAGGCAGAGAAGGTGAATGAAATTCACAACACAATCCAACCTAATCTTAGATGGTATCTGTATATTCTACCTTATAAAAATTGCCCTAGCACTGCTAACAACTAATATATGAATTAGTGTTTCTCCTTACTCTTTTCTTTCTGTTAGCTCTCTATAGGAAGTTCATAAAATAATGACTAGGTCACAAGGCAGATGGGGGTCGGCTAAGAAAAAAATGGATGACAAAGGAGCCTTATATCTAAATGATTTCTTTATTGGATCAAAACTCTTCAAATATAAACCTGAATCTCCTCTCCCTTAGAATATTCATAAAAAGACACTGTCAACTTCCTAAATAAAGAAGTGAGAATGTGATGTGTGGATAACTAACCCCAAATCAACTTTAAACCAATCTCATTATAAAGGGCAATGTTAGATAGCTAAAGTTTATTTGCTAGGGAAGGAGATGACCAATAAGAACCAATAGTATCTAGTATATAAGTCTTTTATGAAATTAGGTTTTTAAACTTTGAAAACCACCGCTTACCTTAAAGTTTAATCTTACAATATAATATTGCACCTACATACTTTTTTTCTCTCTAGCAATGAGGCCTCTATCCCTGGGCCTGACCTGAGTATTTGTATTTATCTGTCAAAAGTAAACCGATATTCCCTCTGAGAGCCTCCATTGATTTATTTGCACCCTTATAAGTGGAATCACCTTATTAAGTAAACCTTTCCACTGTACTTGTATTGATATGTGTGCATTCCTTCCCATGGGCTATTTGGAGAATGTGTGTCTTAATTTTCTCGGACATTGAGAGCCTTGTTCTGTCTCTGACAACAGTATGTAGATAATAAATGTTTGGTATAGGATAATGTTTGGTTATCCTAAAAATTAAATAAAAATGTTTGGTATAGGATAATTTGCTTCTTTCTGGGTAATAAGACTGGAGTTTTGTAAACTACCCTTAGCGACAAATGGTTAACCCTGGACTATGATCACATTGCCTAAATATAAGGTTTCTCCATAGGTCTGCATTCTTGATAAAAAGAGAATATAATATTTTCTCTCCTTCCCATACTTTTTCCATAAAATCAAAATGACAGCTCCCAGAATAGAATCTACCATTAAATTAATAAATTATAATAGTAAATGAGTTTTAAACTACCCATATAAAAATAAAAGATAACTCAGATACTATATCCTAAATAAATCCAATGAAGAATATATAATTTTGTATTTTATAACACTGAACTATTAATATTAACAATGATAATTTAATAAAACCTGGCATAAGTCCAGGTACTTATGAATTTAACTCACTCTCTAAATTTCTTGTCTGGAGGTAAGCATGAATCCCCAAGGCCCAGCCTTGTTAGCTTTCATCAGATATTGAAACCCAAGGTTTTTCTTCTGTTACAGAATGGAAAATTCTGATAATTCTGAGATGATTTATCCATTTAGCTAATTAGCCCTTTCTCTATCTTTCATAAGGCAAAAAAGGGAATATATATGCTATGAAGTTGAGTCTTATTTTTTTGAAAAAGTGGAATAAAAGATGCCATATAGTATAACAATGCTATGTAAGGAAACTTCCTCAGAGATTCTGAGAAATGGCTACAGGAAGTGAAAAAAAAATAGTTTTTTGCATATCACAGTGCAACAAGGAGAGCAATATCCAAACATTTAGACCAACTACATGCTCAGTAAAATTAATGACAAGTTGTCTTCACAAACCTCAAAATTTGAATAGGAAGGGACCAGGGACTGAAGTTACAGAACCTGTATGCTATCAACATCCAGCAGGGGAAAGGAGAAGGTAAAAATGGGGTGTCTGGTATACCCCAAAACAACAAACTGGAAAACTAAACCGCAAACAAATATAAGGAATCCATGGACAGGTTCTGGAGGCTGATGCAACCTGAATCCAATGATTTCTCAACACTATAAGCCAAAACTGCCTTCCAGGACAACTTTATGCACTGAAAAGAAACTGGTGGGAAGAGTTTCCAAACTGCTCAAAATAAGAGGACTAGCAGTGAAGGAAAAGAAAGGCCAGTAAACAAAGCTGGAAGGAAAATGGATCCAGTACATTTCATTAATCTGCTAAATTTTTGACCACTCAAAGCAAACAAACAATAGCAGAGAACCCTGGACCGTGAAAATGAAATTAGGTAAAAACAAGCCTCAATCACACCTGCTTCTAAAAGTTCACAAAAATTGATTTCCCAGAAAAATAAGTGAAGAAAGAAATCAAATTCAAATTCCACAAAATGGTGTTAAAAGGAAAAAGTGGATGAAAGAATAACATCTCCATAGATAAGAAACTGCAGAAGAAAGACATGCATACAAAAACAGACGAAAACTCCTATTTCAAAAATAAGTGGTTGGTCATTTCGGAAATGACAAAATATGAAAGAACACATAAATAAAACATAGATAAAATACAAATGTTAAAGAATGAGAGAACCTATGTAAAAGATATGACCATTTTAAATATTATTACACTTTAACATTTTAACTCATGTTGGTGGAGTATAGGGACTGTTTTCTGTGTTATATGGAATACGGCAAATGCATAATTATGAAATATTCTGTTCTATCTCCAGTATCTTTGAAAAAGTGAATTTTTAGTATAAAATAAAGCAGATATAGATGTAAGACAGAACTTAAGTAAATATCTTTAGTTCACAACATGAACTCAAAAGTATTTCATCTTCAAACTAAAGGAAATAATAGCATATATTTCAAAATTCCACTCACTGAAATTCAGGTCAAGAAGCTGTGAAACCCAGTAAGTTCAGTATCCCTGAAGTTCTTCTTGTGGCACCAAAAAGTCATTTCCACTAAAAGAAGCCAGAGATTTTTAGACAGAAACAGCTGATTCTAAGTCTGGCAAAGAAAATGTATAAAATAAGCCTGAAACATCACACCACAGTGGATAACAAGGAGGCTAACAAAGGCCACCAGAGTCTTTACTAAAGTGTTCACAGAACAAATTTAAAAAACACTACAACTAGGACAACCTGAGCATTGGTATAGGTGATAATTGAAAATGGTTAAAATATATCAAATTTATTTCAATCTATGATTTCATTATGATACAAAAATAGCCACATATAGTCAAAGATACTAGGTAAACAACTCCTCATTGTGAAAACAGGTAAATTAATAGTGAATAAGTATTTTCTTGCTTTTTATATTACATAATAGAGCAGTAGGTGATTAAATATCAGTTGGGGCAGAAAATTCTCCTTATAGTAGTACTCCCACAAATAAATGAGAAAGGATAATAAAATTGAAAGTTTGCCATTTTCTGTTTCCTAAATGATAATGAGTTTAAACTTTGACCATTGATGTTAGCCAAGCACATAAAAAACTATAACCATACATTATGTGTCTCCTGAGAAAGAGCACATCTTCTATGAAGGAGTCTTGCCAAAGATATGATTCTGATTAAGCCTTTGCATGCTATTCCCAATTTGTAGGAAATTTAAGGACAGAGGAACATGTTAAACTTCACCACAAGGATGCAATTTAAGAGACATACTGGGAAATTCAGTAGAAAAGGTGACCCATTTCCTTACCAGTAAATTGCTGGGAAGAAAAAAAAAAGAAAGCAATGAAAGAAGCTAGGTTAAAGGAGATTTAAAGGCATATGTAAAAACAGGCTTGAACTTAATGGCTGGCCCACTCAGACTATAGATCTAAATGAAAATAAGAAAAAGATTATCATAGAAGTCTTTACAGAGTTTAATTTTACCAGAGTGAGGAGGATATAACCTGTGAAGGTCTTTGTGAGTCACTGGCAAGTTTCTATTTCCTAACCTGGGTGGCTGCCTGATAACTAAAGTGTACAATTTGTTTTACATGATTTTCTATATTTGGAGAAGGAAATGGTAACCCACTCCAGTATTCTTGCCTGGAGAATTCCATGGGCAGAGGAGCCTGATGGGCTACAGTTCATGGGGTTGCAAAGAGTTGGACATGACTGAATGACTAATACTATATATATACATATATATATAAAACAGATAACTAAGTACCTACTGTATAGCAGAGGGAACTCTATTCAATTATCTGTAATGACCTATATGGGGAGAGAATCTAAAACAGAGTGGCTATATGTATATGTGTAACTGATTCATTTTGCTCTACTCCTGAAACTAACACAATATTATGAATCAACTATAGTCCAATCATTTTTTTAAATTAACATTTTAAAAAGTTTTAAAAAATATCTATCATGCTGAGAACTTTAGGTTTCTTTTCATTGTGGTATTTCACAGTCTCCAGATTGCAGTTTTTCCCAAAGTATGTTATATTCTACAGTGCATTCATAGGTACTGAGAGAAAAGAGATTCATAAATCCATTGGAAATGGATCCATTTTGGAAATGTTGAGCTAAATAGTCCTAAAGAAAGATTTCTGTAACACTGTTATTAAGTCATCAGAATCTATTCTCTCCTTTCTTCCAGGGCACAGGAGTGGACCATATATCCAAGGTTTCTTTGCAGGTGGGTGTGACCAGGTAACTTAGCTCTGATAAATGACAGGTAAATGGGAGGCTATGTGTGACACTCCACCTCTCACCCTAAAATCTCCCACGTTTCCTCCATGCCCTTCACCCTCTCCAGGGAGCAGGGATGGTGATGGTTTTGAAAGCCAAGCTTGAAGACAGTAGACAATCTAGTAGCCTGCATCCCAGGATGACTGTATGGAGCAGAGTATCCTTTCCCCACCAGCAAACCTACTTAGGATTGTTTGCTGGGAAAGAATAACATTATATTCCATTTGATCAGCTACAATTTGGGGTTATTTGTGTTTCCAAATTATCCGTTATTATACTATCCATTGGGCTTCCCAGGTGGCTCTAGTGGTAAAGAAACGTGCCAATGCAGGAGACGTGAGAGATATGGGTTAGATCCCTGGGTTGGGAAGATCTCCTGGAGGAGGGCGCAGCAGCCCACTCCAGTATTCTTGCTTGGAGAATCCCATGGACCAGAGAAGCCTGGCAGGCTGTGGTCCATAGGGTCACATTGAGTTGGACACAACTGGAATGACTTAGCACATACTGTTGGACTGATGGGGTTGAAATCTTGGCTTAAATCTGGTTAAGTCAATTAAACTTAATTTCCTCAGAGGCAAATTTAGTAAATGCTTTTGTTTTATAGGGAGGATGAAATAACTACACTTCCTTATAAAACCTTAAGATGTTCTTGTAAAATGTAAATCTTTTGGGGAGACAAGGCATGAGCTCTTGGAAATTGATAGCATAAAAGCAAATCCTCCCTGAGATGATGTTTTATTCATTGGTGCAGTGCCTTGCATTTAATGTATTCTCAAAAACTATTTATTTAAAGTGAATGGAGGGAATTCCCTGGTGGTCCAGTGGTTAGGGGGAGAAGGAAATGGCAACCCACTTCAATATTCTTGTCAGGAGAATCTCGTGGACAGGGGAGCCTGGTGGGCTGCTGTCTATGGACAGCACAGAATCAGACACAACCAAAGCAACTTAGCATGCATGCATGCATTGAAAGAAATGGCAACCCACTCCAGTATTCTTGCCTGGAGAATCCCAGGGACGGAGGAGCCTGGTGGGCTGCCATCTGTGGGGTCACACAGAGTCGGATATGACTGAAGCAACTTAGCAGCAGCAGCAGACAGTGGTTACGACTCTGCTTTCACTGCTGAGGGCCTGAGTTCAATCACTTGTTAGAGAACTAAGATTCCACAAGCTGCATAGAATGCAAAAAAAAAAAAAAAAAAATTTACTAGAGGAGTTCTTAAGGATAACAATTGATTCCTATAAATAAATTAATTTATCAGGAACTTGCCATTCATTTATGTCTTTAAATCTGCAAGTCCATGTCTCCCAAAATGTGTTATCGCACAGTCCATGTGGACTATGTTCTCAGTTTAGTGGGTCAAAATCAGCACTTTCTAAATTGATAAAGCATAGCATGAGAAATATCTATCATATATTCAGGGTGAAAATAATTTCATGGAACATTTCAGATATTTATATCTGTATCTATATATAGATCTCTCTCTCTTCTTCTATCTCTATATATGCACATATGTCTCCATAAGTGCTGCTGCTGCTGCTAAGTCACGTCAGTCGTGTCCGACTCTGTGTGACCCCATAGACAGCAGCCTACCAGGCTCCAGTCCCTGGGATTCTCCAGGCAAGCATACCGGAGTGGGTTGCCATTTCCTTCTCCAGTGCAGGAAAGTGAAAAGTGAAAGTGAATTTGCTCAGTTGTGGTCTCCATAAGTAAGTGACTATATACACGATTATTTGTGATATAAAATGTATTTCTTACTATGTGCCATGGTCAAAAATATTTAGAAGCCACCAATATAATAAAAATGGTTATCAAAATAGCTTTTCTATTAAATAGCCCATCATGGTCATTATTGAAAAACTTTATTCCATGTGCTTAGTTGTTTCAGTTATGCCTGACTCTGCGACCCCATGGACTGTAGCCTGCCAGGCTCCTCTGTCCATGCAGATTCTCCAGGCAAGAATACTGGAGTGGCTTACCATGCCCTCCTCCAGAGTAGCTTCCCAACCCAGGTTCCCTGCCTTGCAGGCAGATTCTTTACCATCTGAGCCACCAAGGAAGCCATAGTTATGTGGTTTTTATTTTGCAAATATGAACTGTAACTTGTTTAAAGAGGTGACTGTTCAGTATTTTTCTTTATCATAAAAACTTTTTTTCTTCTTTAAACACAGGATTAATTTCAGGATAAAACAATTATTAAATTAAGTTTGTATCTAGAGAACCCAATTTATTGTATGAGGTTAAATAATACAACACTGTTAAATCAACTGGTGCTCCAATATGAAATTTTTAAAAAGCATAGTATGATGCTTAAATGTAAATCTGTAAGAAAAAACTTAATTTCTTAAACATATCTTTCTCCACAGGAAACAGGCGGGGGTGGGGGGTGGGTAGTGGTTGGTGCTTGTGCTCTAGTTGGATAAATTATACCCAGCCAGAGGGGAGAGTGAAGGAAGTGCCTAGGTTAACTCTTTATGTGCTGGAAGAGCAATTCCATTCAGAGTACTCACTTTCATAGGGTTCTTTGTGACATAATAAAAAGTAGGATCAGCACTCAGAAACTGTTGTTTCTCATTTAGGCATAAGCTAATACTCTGTGATCTTAACTCTTAAGGTGGTGCTTCCACAATAAGACAAAAAGAACATTCCAGCACCTGTGATATAATTTCTCTTATTTAACTATCTGGGCATTCTCTTGACCATAGCCAACCTCTTTCACAGATATACCCAATACCGGAGTAGTGGTTCTCCACGTGGGGTCCCAAGACCTACAGCGTCAGCATCACCTGGACACTTGCTAGAAATGCAATGCATGTATCCCATAAATATCTCTGGGGGGAAATCCCCAACAACTATAGGGGTGGGGTTCAGCCACCTGTCTTTTAAGAAGCCCTTCAGGTGATTCTGATACACTCTGTAGTTTGAAAAACCCTGTCCTCAAGCCAGCTTGAATTCTCTATGTACAAAATAAAAGACTCCTCATTTTCCATACCCCAACATCTTTTTCTAATCTTTCCTATCTCTTAATGGCAACTCCAGCCATCCAGAGGCTCAGGTAAAAATTCTGGAGTCATATTTGATTCTTATTTTCCTTACATCTTACAACCATACCTTGAGCAGATCCTTTCAGCTCTAACTTCAAAGTAAAACCCATGTTCTAGCTGCTTCTCATCATTTGCACCAATTTTACCCTGGTCAAAGTCACCATCACTTTTCACTTGGATTATAACAAATGACCTCCTATCTGATGTTCCCTTCCCATTCTAAAGATCATGTTCAATTCTAGGGCCAGAGTGTCCTTTTAAAATAATGGAAGTTAGGTCACATAACTCCTCTCCTCAATGGTTTCCCAACTTGGCACGAGAACCAAGTCCTTTGCTAGGGTCTTCAAAGTCCTCCGCAGTCTGTCTGCATTGCTTGTGAGTGCTCGAAGGCCTCTGCGCTCTCTGTTTACTGCTTCAGTCACCACTTCAGCCTCCTCGGTGTTCCTGGACAGCTCCAGGCCCTCCTTGTCTCTGGGCTTTTGTTCTTGCTGTTCCCTCTGCCTGTACTGTTCTCCCTCCTGCACCTGTAGGATTTGCTCCCTTACTTTCTTCAGGCCCCTGCTCAAATTTGAGAGGACTTCTTTGACCAGGCTACATGAACATGTCAGCAACTCCTCCACATCACTTTTTGTCTTTTTTTTCCCCTCCATATCACTTACTACTAGCTGATATGCCATATAATAAGCCAGTGGTGTTTGTGTGTGTGTGTGTGTGTGTGTGTTTAATGGAGTATAACTGCTTTACAACTTTTGCTGTACAATAACATGAGTCAGCTATGTATATACATATATCCCCTCCCTCTGGAGCCTTTCCCCCACAGTCCCCATCCACGCCTCTAATAACAGAGCACCAAGCTGAGCCCTCTGCTATACAGCACCTTCCCACCACCTATGTACTTTACAGCTGGCAGCGTATACACGTCAGTGTACCCTCTCAGTTTGTCCCATGCTCTCCTTCCCACTGCCACCCACTTCACATCCACAAGTGCATTCTCTATGTCTGTGCCTCTATTCCTGCTCTGCCAGTAGGTATCATCAGTGCCATTTTTCTAGATTCCATATATATGTGTTAATATATGATATGTGTTTTTCTCTTTCTGACTTACAGACTCTAGGTGCTGGTTATGTGTTTTGTTTGTTTTTAATTATCTCCCTCCCCTCTATTAGAATGTAAGTTCTGTGAGGGCTGGAACTCCTAGAGGAAATCATAGAACACTCTTTGATATAATTGCAGCAGTATTTTGGCTCCATCTCCTTCTTAATCAAAGGAGATAAAAGCAAAAGCAAACAAATGGGACATAATTAAACTTAAAACCTTTTGCAAAGCAAAGGAAATCATCGACAGAATGAAAAGAAAACCTACTGAATGGGAGAAAATATTTGCAAGTAATATGACCAATAGAGTAATCCCTTAATACAAACATATATAAACAGCTCATACAATATACATCAAAAAATAAAACCCATTTAGAAAATGGACAGAGGGACTGAATAGACATTTTCTAAAAAGAGGAAATCCATATGGTCAACAGGCATATGAAAAGGAGTTCAACATCACTAATCAACACAGAAATGGAAATCAAAACCACGAGATATTCTCATTGATTACTGATATTTCCAATACCTGGAATATGCCTAGATCCATAAGAAATACTCAATAAACAGATTTCCACAAACAATGTACTAATGACAATCCAACTCCTGCAAGGGCACTCTGACCTTCTCATTGGCTAAAATTAAAAAAGAAAAAAAAACATTGATCATATTTATCTCTTCAGGAGCTTGCGATATTTAATGAGTTAAATGGAACTAATGAATGTAAGCATTCTGGGTTTCTGGAAATTTCAGATTGTGAAAGTGCAGTGAACTCCTATTATTATTATATTTTCCACAGGTCAAAAGATAGCATACAACAAAGGAGTGTTTACGATGACATCATAGCAAACCTGATCAAAAATTAAAATACTGTAAATTAAATTACTGGTCAACCAAAAGGGCCACAGGTTGGATGCTTGGGTCCTACAGTGATTTCTCTATTTATTCTGATAACTTTACCATATATTTGAGGGGTCCAACAAGACCTGAAAGCCTACATAAAGCAGAATAGCCTCTTATTGTTTCTGCTTGTCTTTTGAGAGATTAAATGGATAATAACGAGAGACTGACACTATATTTTGGATGTGTCCCTATCCCAGAAATAATAACAAGCACCACCATTTTATACTGTGAACACACACCTAGAATTGTGGTGAACATTCTGTGAGGATTATCTCCCAAAGTCCTTCAGTCTCCAATAATCCAAGTGTGCTTTGAATATGTGTGCTTTTACAGATGATGAAATTGAATCTCAAAGAATGAAACAACCTTACAATAGGCACTCAAACCAGGATTTGAATCTGTAAGGGCTACTTTGCTCCTATCTTCAACTAATCTACTTGTGAAGTAGCAGTGCTTGCTGACCATGAGCAGTAAGTGTGGGGCCACCCAAGATGGACAGGTCATGGTGGAGAGGTCTGACAGAATGTGGTCCACTGGAGAAGGGAAGAGCAAACCACTTCAGAATTCTTGCCTTGAGAACCCCATGAACAGTATGAAAAGGCAAAAGGATAGGACACTGAAAGTCCTTTCTTTGGGACTGGAATGAAAACTGACCTTTTCCAGTCCTGTGGCCACTGCTGAGTTTTCCAAATTTGCTGGCATGGGAAAGACTAAAGATCTCTTCAAGCAAATTAGAGATACCAAGGGAACATTTCATGCAAAGATGGGCTCGATAATGGACAGAAATGCTATGGACCTAACAGAAGCAGAGGATATTAAGAAGAGGTGGCAAGAATACACAAAAGAACTGTACAAAAAAGATCTTCACGATCCAGATAATCATGATGGTGTGATCATTCATCTAGAGCCAGACATCCTGGAATGTGAAGTCAAGTGGGCCTTAGAAAGCATCACTACGAACAAAGCTAGTGGAGGTGACGGAATTCCATTGGAGCTATTTCAAATCCTGAAAGATGATGCTGTGAAAGTGCTGCACTCAATATGCCATCAAATTTGGAAAACTCAGCAGTGGCCACAGGACTGGAAAAGGTCAGTTTTCATTCCAATTCCAAAGAAAGGCCATGCCAAAGAATGCTCAAACTACCGCACAATTGCACTCATCTCACATGCTAGTTGGAGAAGGCAATGGCGATCCATTCCAGTACTCTTGCCTGGAGAATCCCATGGATGGAGGAGCCTGGTGGGCTGCAGTCCATGGGGTCGGTAGGAGTCAGATACGACTGAGCAACTTCACTTTCACTTTTCACTTTCACACATTGGAGAAGGAAATGGCAACCCACTCCAGTGCTCTTGCCTAGGGAATCCCAGGGACAGGGGAGCCTGGTGGGCTGTCGTCTATGGGGTCACACAGAGTTAGACAGGACTGAAGCAACTTAGCAGCAGCAGCACATGCTAGCAAATTAATGCTCAAAATTCTCCAAGCAAGCAAGGGTTTGGCAATACATGAACCGTGAAATTCCTGATGTTCAAGCTGGTTTTAGAAAAGGCAGAGGAACCAGAGATCAAATTGCCAACATCTGCTGGATCATCGAAAAAGCCAGAGAGTTCCAGAAAAACATCCATTTCTGCTTTACTGACTATGCCAAGCCTTTGACTGTGTGGATCACAATAACTGTGGAAAATTCTGAAACAGATGGGAATACCAGACCACCCGACCTGCCTCTTGATAAACCTGTATGCATATCAGGAAGCAACAGTTAGAACAGGACATGGAACAACAAACTGGTTCCAAATAGGAAAAGGAGTATGTCAGGGCTATATATTGTCACTCTGCTTGTTTAACTTATATGTGGAGTACATCATGAGAAACACTGGGCTGGATGAAGCACAAGCTGGAATTAAGATTACCGGGCAAAATATCAATTAAGCCTTTGACTGTGTGGATCACAATAACTGTGGAAAATTCTGAAACAGATGGGAATACCAGACCACCCGACCTGCCTCTTGATAAACCTGTATGCATATCAGGAAGCAACAGTTAGAACAGGACATGGAACAACAAACTGGTTCCAAATAGGAAAAGGAGTATGTCAGGGCTATATATTGTCACTCTGCTTGTTTAACTTATATGTGGAGTACATCATGAGAAACACTGGGCTGGATGAAGCACAAGCTGGAATTAAGATTACCGGGCAAAATATCAATAACCTCAGATGTGAAGATAACACCATCCTTATGGCAGAAAATGAAGAAGAACTAAAAAGCCTCTTGATGAAAGTGAAAGAGGACAGTGAATAAGTTGGCTTAAAGCTCAACATTCAGAAAACTAAGATCATGGCATCTGATCCCATCACTTCATGGGAAATAGATGGGGAAACAGTGGAAACAGTGTCAGACTTTATTTTGGGTGGCTCCAAAATCACTGCAGATGGTGACTGCAGCCATGAAATTAAAAGACGCTTACTCCTTGGCAGAAAAGTTATGACCAACCTAGACAGCGTATTAAAAAGCAGATACATCACTTTGTCAACAAAGGGCCATTTAGTCAAGACTACTGTTTTTCCAGTAGTCATGTATGGATGTGAGAGTTGGACTATAAAAAAAGCTGAGTGGCGAAGAATTGATGCTTTTGAACTGTGGTGTTGGAGAAGACTCGTGAGAGTCCCTTGGATTTCAAGAAGATCCAACTTGCAGATGGTGACTGCAGCCATGAAATTAAAAGACGCTTACTCCTTGGCAGAAAAGTTATGACCAACCTAGACAGCATATTAAAAAGCAGATACATTACTTTGTCAACAAAGGGCCATTTAGTCAAGACTACTGTTTTTCCAGTAGTCATGTATGGATGTGAGAGTTGGACTATAAAAAAAGCTGAGTGGCGAAGAATTGATGCTTTTGAACTGTGGTGTTGGAGAAGACTCGTGAGAGTCCCTTGGATTTCAAGAAGATCCAACAAGTCCATTCTAAATGAGATCATTCCTTGATGTTCATTGGAAGGACTGATGTTAAAACTGAAACTCCAATACTTTGGCCACCTGATGCTAAGAGCTGACCCATTTGAAAAGACTCTGATGCTGGGAAAGATTGAAGGCAGGAGGAGAAGAGGACGACAGAGGATGAGATGGTTGGATGGCATCACTGACTCTATGGACATGAGTTTGTGTAAACTCTGGGAGTTGGTAATGGACAGTCAGGTCCCACGTGCTGCGGTTCATGGGGTCACAAAGAGTTGGATATGACTGAGTAACTGAACTGTGGACTATTTTGAGGTAGAGACAGTGGGTAACAGTTCATCACAGAGCTTCTCTAAGATTATGGTTATTGTGACTGCTATTTATTTTGACCTGGAAAACATTTAGAATGGACAGTGGTAATTAGAGATGGAAAGGAGAGACAGAACAGACACAAGGAGTTACAATTCATGTGTGCATGTGTCGTAAGTTGCTTCAGACATATCTGACTCTATGCAACCCCATGGACTGTATCCCACAGGCTCATGGGATTCTCCGGACAAGAATACTGGAGTGGGTTGCCATGCCCTCCTCCAGGGGATCTTCCTGATCCAGGAATCGAACCCGTGTCTCTTATGTCTCCTGCGTTGGCAAGCACGTTCTTTACCACTAACGCCACTTGGGAAGCATTATTAAAGCTGAGAAACTTCCCAAAAAGCAAGGTAAATCACAGACTGAAGAATGGGAGAGTCAAATGAGGGACAGGTCAATGACTAAAGTTTCCTGCCTCCTTTGGAGGAGCCCATGGATCATGAAAGATGTTCCTAGTGTAGGGGCTCCCTTGTCAGATTTAGGGAGTTAACTGGAAAGAGTGACAGATGTATGTCTCAGTATAATGGAATTGTCAAGAGCAGGGTAGAACCTATGATATCATTGGATGTATAAGCCCTTAGTAAGGATTTGCTGGCCTATTGCTAAGAGGATGTTAGGATGAGACAAAAATAGCAAGAGATTTTTGCTTAGCTAAGATATTTGGGTAAAGATTTTGTAATGGTCAGAGATAACCACACCTAGTCCCTTTGCTTGATATTTTATGACACTGACAACTTGTGAAGGTACTTATTTATCATCCAATCAGAGGCCTTAGAACATATGAGTGATGTATGGCACATCCAATTGGAGAATCTGAGGCTGTCACCTGTTTATATCATTGTTGGGGCTTGGAAATGAAGAAAGGAGAATGGTTCAAACACAAGCCAAAATACTTTCAAAGTCATGAAAGACAAAGATGAAAGACAAGCATTGTGATTACTGAATGCAATGTGGTCTGGAGCCTGTAATGAAAGGAATATAAATACTATCAAGGGCATTATTTGGGCCACTGAGAACATGGGAATATGACCTAGATATTATCTAGAGATTACTATTGCATCAATGTTATATTCCTGAATTGCTTGACTATTCTGTGATTGTGATAGAAAATGTACTTTGGAAATGCATGCCAAATTAACAGTATTATGGGGTAGAGGGGTATGATGCCTTCAACATATCCTCAAATGGTTCAGAAATAATAATAGTGTGTATATGTATGCATACATATAACACTGTTTTTTCATATGTGTGTATATGTGTGTGTAGGGGAACAGAGAAAGTTAATAAAACATAGGTGGCTAACTTAAAAACTGATGTGAATTTCCCTTAAATTTAAAGTATTTCTAAATAATTCTTTTTTAGTAAGAGAGAATTATACATGACACTGGCCCATCAATGTTCAGGGGACACTAATGAATGACATACATAAAGCCCACTTCAGGGAATTCCTTAGTGGTCCAGTGGTTAAGATTCCACACTCTCATTACTGAGGGCCCAAGTCTGGTCCCTGGTCAGGGAACTAAGACCACACCAGCCATATGACATGGCCAAATAAATAAATAATAAAGTCCAATTTATAACCATCTCTAAGGCACCCAGAGGTGGCAACTCCTATTTGAATTGAGGGCAGATAAACTCCTAATCTCAATCACTCTTCTTTTCCTTTCTTTCCTTTTCTCCTTCTCAAAAAATTTTCATTGATGCTCATTTCTCTTTACTCCAAAACCCCAACCATTCAAATAAAAAGATAAGTCAGAATAAGCAATAAACTTCACTAGGGCTTCTGGCTTGTAATAGGCCCCAGGTTGCTGTCTGGAATGAAAATACCAGGACAAAAGTTTTGGTTTCTGCCAACAGTATAGGAGTGCTGGGTCCCAGAAGACTAAATGGGAGTCAGTTCTGTGATATTTTAGTTTTATTGTTTGTGATCCATTCCATTTTCAGTCCCCATCATAAACCAAAGAACAGAGGTTCATCATTGCATCTAGAATGTGTCTGGGATCTCACCCTTCATTTGTGCCTTTCCTCTCCCAACAGTGAGTACTCGATCCCTTTCCTCTTAAACATGGGTAACCAAAGTTAATTGGTTTACTAGAGGAAGTAGTGTTATTAAGTTCTGGACATGGAGCTAACACATAGAGGGCGTCCACATGGGATTCTGATCTGGGTTTGTTCTTTCTAGTCACACATTCCTCAAGGCTTTCCACGCACACTGAATCTTTCTTCCTCCCCTCCCTTCATCTTTCCCCTTCACTCTTCTATTCTCCTTTGCCTAACTCACCCTTACTCATCTCTGAGGTTTCGTATGAATAGTCTCTCCTTGGAAAACTACCCCAATCCTTCCTGGGTTTAGAAAATGTGCCATCATATGCTCTCATGACACCTTTTACTTTTTTCTCTATTAACATCTTCTACTCTTTTGAAATTGGTTAGGGATTTTCTGTGTTCCTCATTAGACTGGAGTTTCCATGAGGACAAGGAATCTTCATTGCCATAATCCCAATGCCTACCATAGTATTTGGCACAGAGAAGGCACTTAATATTGGTATTCATGTAATATTTACAATTCATTTTCTACTTATATTCTAGACACTGTGCTAAATGATTTACACATATCAGTCCTTACTCTAACTTCTCAGATGTGCACTGCTACTATTGGTACTTGCCTGAAGTACCGATCTTAAGAAGGGAAACACAAAGGAAGGAAAACAGTGAATCTGGCTGTTTCTAAATCTCTGACTTATTCCGTATAATTGTTCATATAGCATTGCTATGTACCTCACACTTGCCTTTCCACATGGAAATTAGGAACTCAAAAATAAGATATGCAACCAAATTGCATTTTATATGGGCATCTCCTGGAACTGGAAAAAAATCTAGGGGAGGGGACTATGGCCTCCACAAAATCTGTAATTATAAACTAATTTTAAGGTAAAAACATCAGTATTTCTATCTACAAGTACTATCATTTTCTCTATTTCTATCATATAATGAAAGTGGTATTTTAAAACTTAAAAAAACTACAAATATGAAAAACTAATGAATACTAATAGGATATGATAAATCTAATATAGTTAAATACATTTCATCCTTAAGAATTATTCATAGGGATTTTTCAAGGCATATGTATATTATAACCAAAATGGAAAGAAAGTTGAGACTTGGAGAGGAACACATAAATTTATAAAAGCTGAATTGTGTATAGAAATCAGCAAGAGGTCTCTCTGTCCATTAGACCCTCAGACACACCATTCTATGGAGAGGTTCCCTAGCAATTGATGCTGTAGTGTACCATGTGAAAGAAAGTGAAAGTGTTAGTTAGTTGCTCAGTCATGTCTGACTCTTTGCAATCCCACGGTTAGCCTCTGTCTATGGAATTCTCCAAGCAAGAATATTGGAGTGTTTTGCCATTCCCTCCTCCTGGGGATCTTCCCAACCCAGGGATCAAACCCAGGTCTCCCACATTGCAGGCAGATTCTTTACCATCTTGAGCCATCAGGGAAGCCCTGATGCACCATAGGGGAAATTACTTTTCTGCCTTTTTTTCCCCATATAACCAACCTGGGAGATTGAAATGATGCAAAGAAGGACTGGTAGGATAACCTTCATGTACTGTAAACAAAGGTTTAAAATTCAAAGTGAAAACATGGCCTTTTCTTCTTGGACATGAAATATACATTTGAGATGGAAGAAAAATCATAAGTAAAATGGAATATAGATCACAAACCTGAATTCAAAACCATAATACATAGTGGTTTGGTACTAAAGCTAATAAAAGTCATCATAATAATGAAATATAATTGATAGTGAAGATATCTTAGATCAATGAAAAATTGAGTCATTTTAAAATTTTAATTTTATATTTCATTATTCTAAAAAGTTGGAATAGTCACTCTTTTCATACTTTTTGAAGAAAACTGTACTTACTTTCAGAAAGCTATGAGCAATTAAAAGCATTTATTACAAGTTAATTGGGGTTCTGCCTCTTTCAAAATTTTCAGTATTACTAATTTTTCATGATTTGTAATCCCAATAAAAATCACATTTGTTATTCCAGAAAGCAATTATCACACTCACTTCTACAGACCAGTAAACTGAGCTTCAAAAAGTGTTGGCAAGCTGTCAAAGTGACACAACACAAAAAGCAGAACAGAATCTTAATATCCCCTCTTTGCCATCTTCCTAAATGTCAAGAATTGCATCCAGTTTTATATTTTTGAAAAAATTTCCTAACATCAACATATTCATTTATTAAACAAATCACTTTCATCAATTACTATCTTTATATACCTGTTTTATGAATAATGTTTCACCAATATTCATGTAATACCAAGATGACTAATTTTTTTATTCTAACAGTGGCTAACTAGTTATTTGCCCATTTTAAATTGACTAAATGACTAAAATCTTCCAAGTACACTGTTCAGTGATCTGGGTGCTCCTATGTCAAAACTATTCTATAAAGACAGAGATTTTGAGATCCTATGTTATCACATAGGATTGTGATTAAGCAGCAGACATTGGCAGAAGTCAAACCTAAAGTTATTGCTTCCAAAAATAAATAAATGTCATTTTCTTTTCTGGGTCTTTGCTTCTTCACTCATTGATTTATTCTATGTATAATTCGCAGTGGGCTTCCCTGGTGGCTCAGATGGTAAAAAAAATCCACCTACAATGTGGGAGACCTGGGTTCAGTCCCTGGGTCGGGAAGATCCCATGGAGAAGGGAAGGGCAATCCACTCCAGTATTCTTGCCTGGAGAATTCATGGACAGAGGAGCCTTGTGAGCTACAGCCCAGGGGATCGCAAAGAGTTCCACACAACTGAGCAACTAGCACATAAGTCATAGTGAAGTCAAGACAGTGAAATGAGACAAGCTTGAGAGCACTTTGAAGAACAAAGGGCATTCTACAGAGTAGCACTGTCCATATTGCAATTGGGCAGCACTCAGGTGAGGGGGAGTTCTGGCTGATCTGTGCCGTGAGACAGTGGCTCAGCAAAGTATCATCTAAATGAAAACCAAGAGCTATCAAGTCCCAACTCTTCACCAGTTACCCAAAGGCTGGAGCCACTCAATCAAGTGTCATCAGAAACAAACCGAAAATTTGTGGAGCACAAAATAGATGACAGTCAGATCCAGTGCATGTTAGGAAGGCTGATATCTGCTGAAGCAGTCTTTTGGGACAGTGAATGCACATGTGTGGCACCAATAGAATGTCCCATTTTGTAAGCAATCTCTGAACTCCCCAGACTCAGAAATAAACAACACTTTAAAATGATAATTTGCAGTGTATTTATTCCCTTAAGAAGCAAGGTATGTTCTCTTACTCTGGAGGTCCATGTGACAGATAGAGCCAAAGGAAAGCAACAGAAGTAAATGTGAGAGAGGGTGGGTCATTGCAAGTTTGGAAGCTCAAGCATGGTTAATGGAGTCAAAATCTCAGAACAGTCTACTGAATAGACATGATGAATTTTCTTAAGAGCAGAACAGCCTGTGAGTTTTGAACAGATAAGTCAAGCCGAAAGAACACAGATCCTGGCTTTTGAAGTAGGCTCAATGTCAAATTCGGACTCTGCAACCTCAGGTATTATAATTATTCATAGTTATTTTACTTCTGTACCTTTCACTTTCCTCGCTAATAAAAGGGAGCCAATAATGATACGTTATGAGCATTAAATGATATAATGCATACAAAATGCCTAGCACAGAGATATTTAGAAGGTTGGTTCCAAGGTTATAACTGAAATAAATGGTCTGTATTGTTTCCAAAGTTCAGTGCCCATTTTCTTCTGGTGAGCCCTAAATTCTAATAGAATTGATGGAGTTCAGGATAGGCAAAAAGTGTCTGCATTGGTTCCCATATGATAATGTATGTGGAAGGATGTGGGAGGAAGGAAGGAGGAGGAGAAGGAGGAGGGGAAAAGACAGAGCACAAAGGAAGCTTAAAGGCGTTGGAAATGGTTACTCTCTGTAACTACAAGCTTGCAGAGAATTCCTGAATCTTCTAAGAAGGATGGTTTGGTAGGGAAAGGGCAGAAGGATACATGAGTGATGACCCAGCTATGAACAGTGAGCCACTCCATATACTTCTAGTGGATTCCTTCTTATATATTAAATCATCTAGCTTCTATTAAAATGCTTTATAAAAGCATCCAAAGTGAATTTCGTTGCGCTAGATGTTTGTCGATGTCATATGAGGAGGGAGGAAAAAAAAAAAAACAAGAGAAAAATCTCTAAGGTTTTCTTTGGAGGGTTACAAATCATTGAATTATGAGTTATACTGATATTTACAAGCTTGGCCTAGATCTAGTACAGTAATCTATAAATTCTGTTCGAGTGATTTATGGCACAACTGTTCTAACACATTAACAATAGCAGGAAATGTATTTAATTTATTCTCAGGGAAGCACATTTACATTATTCACAACAAGCCATTTATAGGGAAATGTGCAACCCTTAAACTAAAGTGAATGCATCTCTAGTGGGTTCGGAACAGTTTTAACTGTCTAATAAATGCTTGTCTCCTAACTTATAACTGTACAGCCAATGTAAATGTTCACTAGCTATCCTGTAAGCATGTTATTCTGTGAGTTAATGAACAGCTCTGGAATGTATGGCAGAATCTGTAGTCTGACAAAGTTTTCTGAGTCCTGAATGACAAAGAGCCTCCTTTCCTTGCTGAAATTTTCTAAGGTGTGAAAAAGAAAATCATCTTTTATTCCTGATCCTATATCCTAGATGTGTCAGATGTAGCAGAGTGATGTATTTCAAGATTCTGAATATCTCTAAGAATGTTTGGCAATTGTCAGAAAATGTACCACCTGGCACGCTACTATGGCTTCAGACCAATTTGCATTCTGCCTGCACCAAGACAAAACTGTTTGGGGCTTTTCTGAGTTCTTTGTCAAATAACCACATGTATAAGGCTTGGGACTTAGATGAAGAAGAAAGAGAGAAAAGAAGAAAGTGGGAGTGAGGAAGAGACAAGGGAAAGGCATGAGAGAGAGAGCGATTGAGGGAGTGATAGATGCAGGAAAAGGAAGCCCTATACTAAATCACCATATGTCCTATTGTTTATTTCTCAGGAACCCCTTGAGGTAGAGTTACCTAAATAACTTTTTATAGATATAAAATGCAAGGACTACATTGCTAGATATAGATAATTACAATTGAATAGTGTCTTACTAATAAAACTTGTAGCCCTGCTTTAAGGCAATTAACCTATAATCACCAAAACTGTGTATCCTTTATAAATTTCAAATTAGAAAACTCAGTGAAAAGAACATTGATCTTTTACAAGTTTAGATGGCTAGGTTTTACAAAATGGAAGTATATTGTGTGTTTGGATCATAATATATTTCTTTGCAATTTGTGTCTTTATGATGCTTGCAATTGCTTGAACTTTGTGTTTTCTGTCTCTTGGCCACTGATCAAGACAATCCTTGTCATTTATGCAAAGGGGAAAGTGAACTACAAGCAGACTCTTTTCATGATTCCCAGATAAATTATATTGCAGCCAAAAGATAGCTACAAACAAGCACCATCTTTTGTAAAACAACAGTTGTTTTCTCCCACATTTGCACATTAAATCTTCTTGGATTAGTAAATGACTTTGACAGTTCAAACAGCCGATGCATTTTGAATACAAAGACATCTGTTTTCAAGCCCTAAAGGACCATGCCCTGAGGCCTGACGGACATCTGAGAGTTCTAAAATCTAAGACTGTTTTAAAGTCAGAGAATTATAGCTCAGTTTTGTAGGTGTTTGATAATACAGGCAGAATTCCGTTATTCTAAATGCCATTATGATAAAGATTGTGTCCAACACTCTATTATATTTCCCTGACTCATTCAATTGTCCATGACAACAGTAAAATTTGTTGTATTAATTACAAGGGTATTCTATTACAAAAAGTTGCTCAACTAAAATTTCAGCCCATTTCTTTCAAACTAATGGTCATTCGCAATGAGAATAAGGTAAGTAAGTGTAAGGGTCCGTCTAGTCAAGGCTATGGTTTTTCCAGTGGTCATGTATGGATGTGAGAGTTGGACTGTGAAGAAGGCTGAGTGCTGAAGAATTGATGCTTTTGAACCGTGGTGTTGGAGAAGACTCTTGAGAGTCCCTTGGACTGCAAGGAGATCCAACCAGTCCATTCTGAAGGAGATCAGCCCCGGGATTTCTTTGGAAGGAATGATGCTAAAGCTGAAACTCCAGTACTTTGGCCACCTCATGGAAAGAGTTGACTCATTGGAAAGACTCTGATGCTGGGAGGGATTGGGGGCAGGAGGAGAAGGGGACGACAGAGGATGAGATGGCTGGATGGCATCACAGTCTCAATGGATGTGAGTCTGAGTGAACTCCAGGAGTTGGTGATGGACAGGGAGGCCTGGCGTGCTGCGACTCATGGGGTCGCAAAGAGTTGGACATGACTGAGCAACTGAACTGAACTGAAGGGTGTACTATATGAACAAAGTAATTCTTAGTACTACTTCTTTTGAAAAGTCAAAGTCTGAGTTGGGGAAGAGCAGAAAAATGGCAGAGAACTCTTTATTAATGAAAATGAAAGTGCTATATTGTGTTTTATTAAAAATAGGCCTAAGATTTCACTAACCCCTTAATAGAGGAAATAATCAGAATAAGTTATGGGAGAGGGAGAGGGTGGGATGATTTGAGAGAATGGCATTGAAACATGTATAATATCATATATGAAACGAATAGCCAGTCCATGTTCGATGCATGATACTGGATGCTTGGGGCTGGTGCACTGGGACGACCCAGAGGGATGGTACAGGGAGGGAGGATGGGGGGCGGTTCAGGATGGGGAACACATGTATACCTGTAGCAGATTCATGTTGATGTATGACAAAACCAATACAATATTGTAAAGTAATTAACCTCCAATTAAAATAAATAAATTTATATTAAAAAAATTGAAAACTGACTAGACCATAATTAGCTGTTATACTCTAGGATAACGTTAGCCCTGTATTTGCATATACAATATGATTGTGATCATATCTGTCCCAGGTTCCCATAGTATGGCTGTGAGATCATATATGTGAAGGTATGCAATTATAATGTTACTGCGCTTTCCTCAGCACTCGTCAACAGTTTTTGAAGAACTAGCTTTATTCTGTATTTAATAGTTTTCTTTGGTGACTTTGTGTGTTTGTGTATGTGTGTGTACACGTAGGAGGATCAGAGAGAAAATGCATATATATTGTATAATAAAATTTACCCTTTTATCTAGTTCCATATATCTAACTTTTTCAAAGTTACGCTGAGTTACTCTTAAATTACCACTAACATTAGCTACTTCCAATTTACTAATATCCATTCTAACAAAATTTTAAAACCACACAAGACATTACTTCATACCCATGAATTTGGAACCTTACTACCAGAAATACTATTTACAACATGTTTTTTTGTGTATGAAATATGATAAAATAACTTAAATATTTATAAAAGTGATGAACAAATATTACATTCTTATATTCTATTGTTTCTATGGCAATACACATGATGCATCTCTGAAATTTATACATACTCATCTTGCTTTCATTATCTCATTTCAAACCTTTATAAATAATGTCAAGTATATAGTAATGGAGAAGTAAATGTACTGTTTACTGTTGATACTGTTTACAGTATCAACAATTATGAAGAGAAAGAAATGGTAAAGTTCCCTAAATAACCTAAAAAAAAAGACAAAACCAGAAGTACCATATGATCCAGCAATTCCACTCCTGTGCGTATATCTGGAGAAAACCGCAATTTGAAAATATAACATGTAACTTTATGTTTATGACAGCACTATTGACAATAGCCAAGACATGGAACCAATCTAAATAGTTACTGACAGATAAATAGATAAAAAAGATGTGGTACATATACACAATGGAATATTATTCAGCCTTAAAAAGGATGAAATACCGCCATTTGCAGCAACATGGATGGACCTAGAGTTCATCATAGTAAGTAAAGAGTTGGACAAAGACAAATATCATATCACACCATAAGTGGCATCTAATTTTAAAAAATGCAAATAAGCTTATTTACAAAAATTACAGGTATCAAAAACAAACTTATGGTTACTAAAGGGGGAACATGGTTATGGAGGAACAAATGAGGAGCTTGAGGTTCACACACAACACTGCATATAAAATAGATAACCAATAATAACCTACTGTATAGCACAGGGAACTCTAATCAATATTCTGTGATAGGTTATATGAGAAAAAAATCTGAAAAAGAATGAATATATGTATGTATACAATTGGATCACTTTGCTGTACGCCTGAAACACAACATTGGAAATCAATTATACTCCAATAAAATTTTTAAAAAGTACAATAGAGGAAGAAGAAGAATAGGAAGAGGAAAAAGAAGGGAAGGAAGAGAGGGGAAAGGAGGAGGAGGGGAGAAGTCAGAGGGTGAGGAGGATAGGAGGAGCATGAAGAGGAACAGAGGAAAGGGGATGGACTGGGAGAGATCAAGGAGAGAGAGAAGGAAGAAAAGTAAAAGAAGCTACACATATTAGAAACTCAGAACACAACTCAACTCGCACATTAACTCAACTTGTGTGTATTTGGATCAGTTTGATCTTATATTGGGAGGTGAAAGTTGCTCTGGCATGTCCGACTCATTGCGACCCCATGGACTGTACAGTCCTTGGAATTCTCCAGGCCAGAATACTGGAGTAGGTAGCCTTTCCCTTCGTCAGGAGATCATCTCAACCCAGGGATCAAACCCAGGTCTCCCACATTCAGGTGGCTTCTTTACCCACTGAACCACAAAGGAAGCCCAAGAATACTGGGGTGGGTAGCCTATTCCTTCTCTACCGGATCTTCCCGACCCAGAGTTCGAACCTGAGTCTCCTGCATTGCAGGTGGATTCTTTACCAACTGGGCTATCAGTGAAGCCCAAGATAAATATGAGTTGAGATATAGCTAGGAACTGTTTGATATCTGATCTGAGTATGTTTAACTATGGATTTTGGTTTCAGGAGGTTTACCAGCTCATCTGAGCAATCAGAAAATGATGTTTGAACACACCGTTAAATGAAGTGCAATTAAAGGAATATTTTTTAATGGAAGTTTTTAGGAAATGTGTAGTTTTCAAAACACATGCTAATTCTATATGCTGGCAATTTAAAAATAATTTCTTAATCTGCCATTCAAAATCTCTGTTCTCTGCTCCAGTTTAGAAGAATCCCTGAAGTTTGAAAATAGCTACATTGTACTTCAGGCAAGACACGTTCTGCCCTATCCATGGAATATGCTATATCATAGAGTATGTATTCATGCTTTTTGCTTGTGTTTAATGACTATTGTCTTTCTCCACTTCTTGGGTTTACAGTGATCTTATGACCCGACGTGAAAGGATTAATTTCTCAGTTGTTTCCAACTGTGATTTCATCGACTGTAGCCTGCCAGGTCCTCTGTCCATGGGATTCTCAAGGCAAGAATACTGGAGTGGGTAACCAATCCCTTATCCTGGGGATCTTCCCAACCCAGGGATCACGTCTGAGTCTCTTACATTGCAGGCAGATTATTTACTGCCTGAGCCACCAGGGAAGCCTGTGTGATACTACAATAAGATTTAAAGACTGAAATATATTTGACTATTTTGTATAATCTCTATTTTTTTGCCACTTGTGCCATTATTCCATATTTAATACTTAATCACATGAAAATTAACATATTAAGTAGGCATCTAATATAACTCTCCCCTAAAGGACTTTGTAATAAACTATATTATTTTAAGAGGTTTTGTGTGACTGACATATCATTCATGATGGATCTATATATCTATTAATATCTTCATTATCATATGTGGAAATGTATATGTGTGTGTGTGTATTTTTTAAATCAGATTCTTCATAAAGGACAATCAGCAAAAAAGGATATTAGTTTATATACAAAGCTAGTCCGTCCTGATCAAAGTGGAAGTTGAGTACTTCCAAACCAAGTTGACATAGTAAATCTTTACTTAAATTGTTCTGAATCAATATTTGAAAAAAAAATTTTAAGCTAAACCAAAATTGATTTGGACTTACACAAATAAGACAACAGAATGTTAGCAATCAGAAAACATTTTTATGTATTACATCACTCTCAGCCTTTTGAGACTCTGTGTCTCTTGTGTGTTAGGATGTGTCTGCTTTCGAGCTCCTTATGTGGCCATATGCTATAGATCGGCTAATAAAGTATGCCAAGATTTATGAAATTCACAATTTTCATACTACTTTCCATGAGAATATATGAACACACTGGCAAATAACAGGAGCAGATGTAATGTTTTCATATCTCCTTTTAGTTAAATATTGTCATTTTGGAATAAAGAAGCATAGGAAATGCATCAGAGAGGAATTTAGGTTTTAGAGGCCATGATGTTCACTATGGTGAAGAAATATGAGGAAGGAAGTCTATCTTATGAACACTGGAAAGATCGTGTTTCTGCAGAAAAAGATTGCTTTTTATCACTAGTGATTTTAGCATAAGTAATGGCATTTAAGGATAATTTTTGAAAATATCAACAATGGGAAAATGAAAATATCAATTTAATTTATAGTAACATTGAAAATATAAAAACAGAAGGAATAAGTTAAGATATACAATACCTCTATATGGAAAACTATAAAACAGTGCTGAAAAGAATGAAAAATATCTTAAAATGGAGAGATATACCAGGTTCATGGATTAGAAGACTATCATTAAGATAGTAATCCTCTCCAAACTGATTTATTAATTCCATGCAATACTAATCAAAACACAGTAGCCTTGGTGGAAGAAATTGTTGATTGCATTCTAAAATTTATATGGAAATGCAAAAGACACAGAATAACTATGATAATCTTGAAGAAATTTTTTTAAATGGAAGATATTAATTCTTACTTTAAATCTATAGTAATTAAGACAATGTGTAATTGGTATGTGGATAAAAAGATAAATGAAATAGAATAAACAGTCCAGAAATAGAAACACACATAACTGTTCACTTCATGGTATTTAAAAAGAAGAAAAGAAGGTCTCTTTAATAAATGATGCTGGAGAAATGAGCTATTTGTATGGATGCAGGGATCATTCATTTCATAGTATATATTGTTAGTGCATTCAGATTACTTTGCATATTTGTAATAGCTCTGAGTTTCCTTTTTTTGTTGGTTTTTTGCTTTTGCATGCTCTGCTGCTAACGACTTATACACCTGAGACTCTCAGATAACTTCCTTGGACATTTTCCTACCTTTCTGAAACTGTAAAGAGAATCAAAAGTGCCTATATGATTTAACAGTGGCTTAGTTCCTAAGTCATATCTGACTCTTTGGGACCCCAAAAGGCAGCTTATGGTGGGTGAAAGACTAGTAGTGAGATACATGAGTCTAGTTACTTTGCATCACTTTGCATCAAGAAGGAACAACATTTTTATGTAATTATGCTCTAGTTCTGCTTTCAAAATCAGGCTGAATCGGGGACTTCCTTGAAATGGGACCTTTATGTGGCTTCATTTTCTTTTCAGTTCTGCTTCCCTACTATATTATTGGTTTCTCAGAATATTCCTTAATAATTCATTTATACTGAGCTATTGGCTTAGGATCCACTTTGGAAGAACCCAACCTGATACACCCTAAACCATGTTACACACACACACACACACACACACACACACACTTTTGAGATGGACCATAGATCTAAATGTACACCCATTTAGCATTTCCTCCAGAGAGAGTCCTCCCACACCCAACTAGAATAACTATGATAATCTTGAAGAAATTTTTTTAAATGGAAGATATTAATTCTTACTTTAAATCTATAGTAATTAAGACAATGTGTAATTGGTATGTGGATAAAAAGATAAATGAAATAGAATAAACAGTCCAGAAATAGAAACACACATAACTGTTCACTTCATGGTATTTAAAAAGAAGAAAAGAAGGTCTCTTTAATAAATGATGCTGGAGAAATGAGCTATTTGTATGGATGCAGGGATCATTCATTTCATAGTATATATTGTTAGTGCATTCAGATTACTTTGCATATTTGTAATAGCTCTGAGTTTCCTTTTTTTGTTGGTTTTTTGCTTTTGCATGCTCTGCTGCTAACGACTTATACACCTGAGACTCTCAGATAACTTCCTTGGACATTTTCCTACCTTTCTGAAACTGTAAAGAGAATCAAAAGTGCCTATATGATTTAACAGTGGCTTAGTTCCTAAGTCATATCTGACTCTTTGGGACCCCAAAAGGCAGCTTATGGTGGGTGAAAGACTAGTAGTGAGATACATGAGTCTAGTTACTTTGCATCACTTTGCATCAAGAAGGAACAACATTTTTATGTAATTATGCTCTAGTTCTGCTTTCAAAATCAGGCTGAATCGGGGACTTCCTTTGAAATGGGACCTTTATGTGGCTTCATTTTCTTTTCAGTTCTGCTTCCCTACTATATTATTGGTTTCTCAGAATATTCCTTAATAATTCATTTATACTGAGCTATTGGCTTAGGATCCACTTTGGAAGAACCCAACCTGATACACCCTAAACCATGTTACACACACACACACACACACACACACACACACTTTTGAGATGGACCATAGATCTAAATGTACACCCATTTAGCATTTCCTCCAGAGAGAGTCCTCCCACACCCAACCTAGGTAAATGCAAGATCCACCTTTCCCTCCAGGGCTGCTAAAACTGGTCTGCTTTCCCCACCAGAATGATGTTGTTTTTGTGAGCCAGGGAAACAGGAAGAAAGGTACAGTCTCTATCCTCACAGAGAAGGCGATGGCACCCATCTAGTACTCTTGTCTGGAAAATCCCATGGATGGAGGAGCCTGGTAGGCTGCAGTCCATGGAATCGCAAACAGTCAGATACAACTGAGCAACTTCACTTTCACTTTACTTTCATAGATCTAAATATGAAAATGAAATCTATAAGCTTTTTATAAAAACATAAAGGAGAATGCTTTTACAGCTCTGGGTTAGGCAAAATAGATTTGACCCATAATATATTACCAGAGAAGGAAATGGCAGCCTATTCCAGAATTCTTGCCTGGAGAATCCTGTGGGCAGAGAAGCCTGGTGGGCTGTTGTCCATGGGGTTGCACAGAGTTGGTCACGACTGAAGCCACTTAGCATGCATGCATTTGAGAAGGAAATGGCAACCCACTCCAGTTTTCTTGCCTGGAGAATCCCAGGGACGGGGGAGCCTGGTGGGCTGCCGTGTATGGGGTCGCACAGAGTCGGACACGACTGAAGCAATTTAGCAGCAGCAGCAGCAGCATAATATAAAACAATAAATTGGATGGCATTGAACTAAAATCTTCTGCTAAAATAAAACAAAAAAACCCATAGTAATGAAGTAAAAAAAACGAACTAGAGGTTATTAGGAGAAAATATTTATAATGTGTTTATCTGACAAAAGACTTATATCTGGAATGTTTAAGGAATTTCATTAAATCAATAATAAAAATAGACTGATGTCTGCAAAATGGTGAAAATAACAACTATCTGTGGACAAGATGCCTTTGTAAAAATCCCAGAACCTGAGGATGAGATTGAAGCAATACTGTACCCTAGAGAAAAAGACAAACTACATTAGAAAATAAAACAAATGGCTTCACTTTGACTGCAATTCCCAACTCCCACCCAGGCTGGCACACTGCTGCCTCCACAGGGTTGCTCTGGACCTACAGTTCCTCCAGGGGTAGCAAGAGAGCCCAGGATGCACAACTAGCTTCTCCATTGCTGCAGGATGCTTTCAGAAGGCCCCCTTAGGTCTTGCTTCATGGGGATCACTGGGAGAATCATAAGCCAGTCCACTGTGGATCAGCTACAGATCGGAAAGTATAGGGGATACTCAGCAACCAGCACACAGATCTTGGAAGACAATGTTTCTTTTGCTTGTGGCACCCAATATGCTTTGCCCATGGGCATAGCTGAGCTGGTGGCTCTCTGTGGCCAGGAAGCCCAATCAGCAGGTCTGACTTGGGTTCCCAGCAAATAGGCCACCCTCACCACGGACACCATTTTATAGCCCAACCTGGACAATGAAACAAATCAGCAGCCCTGCTCAACTACTGAGCCAAACCTCTAGTCCCACCTAACCAGGAAGCTTTGCCAGAGACCATATCTAACTACAGAGTTCATCCAAGGGCCAGTTTTATTAGAGGACCAAGCCAGCAGCCCTCCACAGCTGTTAGGGAGAGCCTCCAGTCATGCCTGATCAGTTAGTCCAGCCAGATAGCCTGGGCAACTATGGAGGTCATCCTACAGCCTTGCCCAGGTGAGAGCAAGCCAGTAGCTTAACCCAAATACAAAGCATAACCTCCAGGCCTGCCTAACCATGGAGCCTGAGAGTTATCATGGGCAGGCTTGCAGCCAAGCCTACATCTTGGAACTTAGTATACCACAGCACCCAGCAACAGAGTTTGTCCTATCATCCTGCCCAACTGCTGAGCAGTTGTGCCCTCACCCAGGCAGGGAACACTGCAAGTAACACTGTCTAATTATGGAGTCTCACAAGTGGCACCATGCTGTTATGCAACATAGCCACCCATGACCCTGTTCAGTGGTTACTGAACCTAGATAATGGCTCCATCTGATGTCAGATCCAAACCATCAGCCTGGCTTTGCCAGTGAGCCAATCCCATGGTCCCACTTGAATGTGGAGCCTGGGCAATGGCCTGGCTGACCTAGAGATCAGAACAGCAAGCCTCATCTGCTTGTATACATTAACAGGTAACCCATCCAAACCCCCAAACTAAGCTGACTGATGAGATCTTTCCTTGCTTAAGGGAAACTTTAAAAGGTGGAAGAAGAGGCTGCTTCCTGAGATGCACAGATACCAATGCAGAGACAGAAGTATCACAAAGAATAAGGTAAACAGAAAAACATGACAATACCAAAAAAAATAATAAAATCCAAAAACTGATTCTAAATAAATGAAGATACAGGTACTGTCTGCAAACAGTTCAGAATGATCCTCTTAAAAATTTCAGTGTATATACAGACAACAAAACAAATTTGGCAAACATTGCATAAACAAATTGAGACATTCAACAAAGATTAAAACACACACATACACACACACATCAAAAAAGAAAAAAAGAAAACAATTAGACAAACAAAACAGGAAACCCCAGAGCTGACACATACAATGCGTGCACCAAAAAATTCAATAGAGAGATTCAACAGCAGACTTGACAAAGCAGAAAAGAAATCAGAGAACTCAAAGATAAGTCATTTGAACTTAGCCAGTTAAAGCAAAAAAAAAAACAAAAAGAATGAAAGAGTGAAGAAAGCCTTTGGCGTATATGAGACATCAAAAGAAACAATATATATGTTTGAATTCCAGAAGAAGAGGGATATAAAGGGATAGAATGTCTATTTAAAAAATTATGGCAGAAAAGTTTTCCAAATGTGGGAAGAAAAATGAACATCCAGATTATCAAGGCACAAACCCCTAACAGGCTAAAATTAAAATGAGTTACACCAAGACATAAATAAATTGTCAAAAGTGGAATACAAAGAGAGAATTTTGTAATCACAACACAAAACATACATAAAAACATATATATGTATAAAATCCCAAGTAAAGACAGAGTCAAGGTCAGAATCTCTAGTATGTATTGACGGTGCATACATTTAAATAGAGCAGGGCCCTATTATGGTCCCCACTCCCCATGTCTTCTGCTTGCCTTTTGCCTGTGGTAAAACTTAAGCCAAACAACAAGCTTAATCAGAGAAGTGAAAAATGCAGAAGCAAAGGAAAGCAGTCAAACATGACAAAATAATAGTTTAGTCATCAAGCAAGGACCTTTAGTTCCTTCTCAAGGGCTATAGATACCATTGAGGCATATCCTGTGAGCTGTCTTATAGATATGGAAACTCCCACCAGGTTGAAGAAGTTAACTGCATGGTGACCACACTACAGCCATAACATAAGCTTCCACCATTCTGAGAATGGGCCTCAAAGAAATGGGAATGAACTGACCCTGGAATTCAAAATTAACAGTACCTAAAACAATCATGATGATGCTGATCAGATCACCACATGATCAATTCAAGGTGACTGTCACAGCTGACTGTGCTGTTTCTGCATGTAGCCTCCTCCTTCTATCTATAAAAGTCAGGCTTTGGACCAGGAGTCTGCCTTATCTCTCCAGCTGTCAGCATCCAAAATAAAGCAAACTTGCCTTCTAACAACCTTGCTTTTTTATTGCCTTCCAAGGATCAATTAGCCAGATGCCTACTTTCAGTGAAAAACAATCACTTTCATCTCTAGTTTCAAATGTAGAGTAAAAGGTATTTAAAATAGCTATAACTATAATACTTTATTATTGGATATAAAATATTAATAATGTATGTCAGTTATAACAGCAAAAACCTAAAACATGAGTGGGGGAGAGGGGTAAAAATAGTTTTTTTTTAATATTATTAACAAAGTTATCAGCTTAAAATAAGATATTTTACTATAAAGTATTATCACTATATTATTATCTAATATAGATAATACTGAAGTATTATCATTATAAAGTATATAAACCCTATAGTAACCACAAAGGAAAAATATGTAGTAGATACACCAAAGGTTAAGATAAAAGAATCAAAGCATACCACCATAAAAAGTTACCAAATCACATAGGAAGTTAAGCAGGAGAGGAGGAAATGAACTACCAAACAGTAAGAACACAATCAACAAAATGGCAATAAGATGGTACACAAGTAATTATTAATACTTCAAAAATAAGTCTGGCCTTAATTCCTCCACAGCATGTGGAATATTCCTGAGCAAGAGATTGAATCTATGTCGCCTGGACAGGCAGGCAAATTCTTATCCACTAAGCCACCAGGGAAGGGCCTAGAAATAGATTTGCAGCTTCCCTGGTGGCTCTGTGGTAAAGAATCCACCTCAAGGCAGGAGATCTGGGTTCAATGCCTGGGATGGAAAGATCCACTGGAGAAGGGAATGGCAACCCAATCCAGTAGTCTTGCCTGGAGAATTCCATGGGCAGATGAACAGGGCAGGTTACAGTCCATGGGGTCTCAAAGAGTCGGACATGACTGAGCAACTAACGCTTTCACTTTCACCAAACATAAGCAGATTAAATTTTCTATCATGGTCAACAAAAGAGTCCGAAATGCAGTGCTTGGATGCAATCTGAAAAACGACAGAATGATCTCTGTTCATCTCCAAGGCAAACCATTCAATATCACAATTATCCAAGTCTATGCCCCAACCAGTAATGCTGAAGAAGCTGAAGTTGAACGGTTTTATGAAGACCTACAAGATCTTTTAGAACTAACACCCCAAAAAGATGTCCTTTTCATTATAGGGGACTGGAATGCAAAAGTAGGAAGTCAAGATACACCTGGAGTAACAGGCAAATTTGGCCTTGGAATGCAGAATGAAGCAGGGCAAAGACTAATAGAGTTTTGCCAAGAAAATGCACTGGTCATAGCAAATACCCTCTTCCAACAACACAAGAGAGACTCTACACATAGACATCACCAGATGGTCAACACCGAAATCAGATTGATTATATTCTTTGCAGCCAAAGATGGAGAAGTCAACAAAAACAAGACCAGGAGCTGACTGGCTCTGATCATAAACTCCTTATTGCCAAATTCAGACTTAAATTGAAGAAAGAGGGAAAACTGCTAGACCATTCAGGTATGACCTAAATCAAATCCGTGATGATTATACAGTGGAAGCGAGAAATAGATTTAAGGGTCTAGATCTGATAGATAGAGTGCCTGATGAACTATGGAATGAGGTTCATGACATTGTACAGGAGACAGGGATCAAGACCATCCCCATGGAAAAGAAATGCAAAAAAGCAAAATGGCTGTCTGGGGAGGACTTAAGAAAATGCACTGGTCATAGCAAACACCCTCTTCCAACAACACAAGAGAAGACTCTACACATGGACATCACCAGATCATCAACACCAAAATCAGATTGATTATATTCTTTGCAGCCAAAGATGGAGACGCTCTATACATTCAGCAAAGACAAGACCGGGAGCTGACTGTGGCTCAGATCATGAACTTCTTACTGCCAAATTCAGACTTAAACTGAAGAAAGTGGGCAACACCACAAGACCATTCAGATATGACCTAAATCAAATCCCTTATGATTATACAGTGGAAAGGAGAAATAGATTTAAGGGTCTAAATTTGATAGATCTATGATAGTGCCTGATGAACTATGGAATGAGATTCATGACACTGTACAGGAGACAGGGATCAAGACCATCCCCATGGCAAAGAAATGCAAAAAGGCAAAATGGCTGTCTGGGGAGGCCTTACAAATAGCTTTGAAAAGAAGGCGAAAAGCAAAGGAGAAAAGGAAAGATATAAGCATCTGAACGCAGAGTTCCAAAGAATAGCAAGAAGAGATAAGAAAGCCTTCTTCAGTGATCAATGCAAAGAAATAGAGGAAAAGAACAGAAGGGGAAAGACTAGAGATCTCTTCAAGAAAATTAGAGATACCAAGGGAACATTTCATGCAAAGATGGGCTCGATAAAGGACATAAATGGACCTATCAGAAGCAGAAGATATTAAGAAGAGGTGGCAAGAATACACGGAAGAACTGTACAAGAAAGATCTTTATGACCCAGGTAATCATGATGATGAGATGACTAATCTAGAGCCAGACATCTTGGAATGTGAAGTCAAGTGGGCCTTAGAAAGCATCACTATGAACAAAGCTAGTGGACGTGATGGAATTCCAGTTGAGCTGTTTCAAATCCTGAAAGATGATGCTGTGAAAGTGCTGCAATCAATATGCCAGCAAATCTGGAAAACTCAGCAGTGGCCACAGGACTGGAAAAGGTCAGTTTTCATTCCAATCCCAAAGAAAGGCAATTAGCAACCCGCCCAATCAAAAATAGACGCGTTCAGAAAGAAACAGAACCATTTCTTACAAGAACATATAAAGATATAATATGAAACTGTCAGGTGAAAATACATAAAATATGGTCAAAATACTGCTTAACAGGCTTTTAGTTATTCTATTTAGCCACTGCTTTTAATCACGGTATTCAGTCAATACCCCCACAGCCTGGGTGATTCTATAGTAAAGAATTAAATGTGAAATGTGAGATAACAGAAGCAAAAACGAGCAAAATAGTAGATGCCTTTGACTCCTGTGCCTTACGGGAGTTTGAACTGAAATTTCTGGAACACTTTATATGGGTTTAGAGTGACAGCTTCTCCTCTCGTGTGGTAACATTTGAAGTGTGTTTCTCCCAAGGTAAACTGAGAAAAATATCTATACACAGCAGTCACACAACTATTTTTTTCAGTGGAATCAGGAATTTTGGGATTTCTTACTAACCAGGTCACAAATAATTACACAGCCACAAGGATTATTTTTCTGTGTGCGTGTCAAAATGAAAAACAATCCTGGCTAAACTGTTTTTGAAACCGGTGACCTTCTCTGAAGCATTCATGGAGTAACAGGTTTACAATTCAGTTGCAGGCATTTCTCTTTTCTCCCAAAGAACCTGATCACTAGATGACATTCTGAGTGTGAAGGACTAATTGTGAGCGTGGCATTCATCTGCTGGGAGTGGGGGAAGGTGTGGTAAGTGCAGAGGAGAAGGGAAGGAGGTGGGCAGGAAATCTTAAAGCTTTAACTGCACAGAAAATTCTAGAATGATCCTTCACTTTGTATAAATGTGGAAAAAGCAAGAGAGTTCCAGAAAAACATCTATTTCTGCTTTATTGACTATGCCAAAGCCTTTGACTGTGTGGATCACAGTAAACTGTGGAAAATTCTGAAAGAGATGGGCATACCAGACCACCTGACCTGCCTCTTGAGAAATCTGTATGCAGGTCAGGAGCAACAGTTAGAACTGGACATGGAACAACAGACTGGTTCCAAATAGGAAAAGGAGTACATCAAGGCTGTATATTGTCACCCTGCTTATTTAACTTATATGCAGAGTACATCATGAGAAATGCTGGACTGGAAGAAACACATGCTGGAATCAAGATTGCTGGGAGAAATATCAATAACCTCAGATATGCAGATGACATCACCCTTATGGCAGAAAGTGAAGAGGAGCTAAAAACCCTCTTGTTGAAAGTGAGAGAGGAGAGTGAAAAAGTTGGCTTAAAGCTCAACATTCAGAAAACGAAGATCATGGCATCTGGCCCCATCACTTCATGGGAAATAGATGGGGAAACAGTAGAAACAGTGTCAGACTTTATTTTTTTGGGCTCCAAAATCACTGCAGATGGTGACTGCAGCCATGAAATTAAAAGGCGCTTACTCCTTGGAAGAAAAGTTATGACCAACCTAGATAGTATATTCAAAAGCAGAGACATTACTTTGCTGACTAAGGTCCGTCTAGTCAAGGCTATGGTTTTTCCTGTGGTCATGTATGGATGTGAGAGTTGGACTGTGAAGGAGGCAGAGCACAGAAGAATTGATGCTTTTGAACTGTGGTGTTGGAGAAGACTCTTGAGAGTCCCTTGGACTGCAAGGAGATCCAACCAGTCCATTCTGAAGGAGATCAACCCTGGGATTTCTTTGGAGGGAATGATACTAAAACTGAAGCTCCAGTACTTTGGCCACCTCATGGGAAGAGTTGACTCTTTGGAAAAGACCCTGATGCTGGGAGGGATTGGGGGCAGGAGGAGAAGGGGACGACTGAGGATGAGATGGCTGGATGGCATCACGGACTCAATGGACGTGAGTCTGAGTGAACTCCAGGAGTTGGTGATGGACAGGGAGGCCTGGCGTACTGCGATTCATGGGGTCGCAAAGAGTCGGACACGACTGAGTGACTGAACTGAACTGCCCACAGCTCATGAAAAGTGGGTAGAAAGATTCACTAAACTAGGGCACCATCCTATACATCCTGGGGCAAAGCCATTAACTTCTTTGAACACTGGTTTCATTTGTTGTAGCTTAAAAGGCAATTAACAAAATATTTGGCAAATAATTAGTGTTTTTAATTTATATGTATATATTATATGTGTGTGTATATATATGTGTGTACATATATATAAACATATATATATATATATATGTATATAATGGCTTCCTTGGTGGCTCAGATGATAAAGAATCTGCCTGCAATGCAGGAAACTCAGTTTGATTCCTGGGTAGGGAAGATCCCCTGGAGAAGGAATGGCAACCCACTCCATTATCCTTGCCTGGAGAATTCCATGGACAGAGAAGCTTGGCAGGCTAAAGTCCATGGGGTCACAAAGAGTTGGACATGACTGAACCACACACACACACACACACACACACACACACACACACACACTCCCTTTCCTTAAGCTTGTTGTTGTTTAGCCACTAAGTCACACCCGACTCTTTTGAGACCCCATGGACTATATAGCCCACCAGGCTCCTCTGTCCATGAAATTTCCCAGGCAAGAATCCTGGAGGGGGTTGCCATGCCCTCCTGCAGGGGATCTTCCCGACTCAGGGATTAAACCCGGGTCCCTCGCATTGCAGGCACATTCTTTACCACTGAGCCACCCTGGCAAGCCAGGCAGCTTAAATAAAGACTGCAAGTTGCAGTTCTGACTCACACTCCATGTATCTGACTTCATCTCTAGGGCCGTACACGTCATATATTCTGGAATAGTCTCAGTTTCCTGCAGCTTTAAAAAATGTTCAGAAGTATTAATTTATTAGATCAAGAAATTAATATTTTACTTTTTCAGAGGTTTGCTGGTCTTTTCACAGAAATTTACAGCAAAAAAATATTTTTTTCTAGACTTCAGTTTTATTTGGAAAATACAGACATCTTTAACTATGTACAATAAGATAGGTAGGATTCAAGGCATTTTTGTCTTTATGAATTCCCTCTTAGGTACATCTAGGGCTTAACATGTAACAATTTCTCAAAGACTGTTGAAAGTCCTTCTCTGCTGAGGGACAGGACCTGGGTAGGGGGGTTACAGAGCCGGAGGTCAAGCTGCACGGACTCTTCACCCCCACCTGGACCGTGTGCAGGTGAGAGCTGGTTAGAATCATGATAAACGTTAGAGGACATGACTCTTGGAGCAGCTTCTTTCTCTGAGTAAAGCGAGATACAGCACCTCAGAGGGGCCCCTGCGCCTTCACAGGGCACCTGCACCCACCCCCAGGACCTCTTCAGAGCCCCCTCCCTGAGGGGGTCCAGAGCCCCAGCACTTCTCTTTTGCAACGGTTTGCTTGAAGGTGGTATCCTTTAAGCAAAGATGTGCTGGTTTATGAGTATCTGCCGCTCACAGGGGACTATAAGCTCTGGGAGGGCCCGACCGTGTCTGCCAGGCCCATTCTGCACCCCTATCGAGTAGACCCCTCCTGCCACCACCGAGGGGCACGCCCCAAGTCAGAGCAGAAAGTCCGAGCCTCAGGGGGGGTGGGCAGGTTGTCTGAGTCCAAGTTCAGCATGCTTTCCCATTCACCACAGCTGCATGCACAGCCCACAACTATCCAAAAAGTCTGACCTTTCTTCCTGAGTTATATGTTTAAAATTAAATTATGTGTAGCTTTAATTTTAATAACAAATATCTTTTCTACACAAAGCTGAATCACATAGTTGAGGTTTGACAGAAGACTAGTAAAGTAGCTATCCTTCAATTAAAAATTAATTAAACACATGCACACATGTACAAGAAGCTTTAAACATGTACAAAAAAACCCCAGCAAATCCCATCAGCAGTGCTGTGAGAAAGCACAGTTTTATTTTGATTTTCTGCTGCCCCTTGACAATAGAGACAGTGGGGCGATCTTTCCGTTTCCCTGGTGAATCTCCAGCACAGTCTCTGGGCCATTTCTGCACGCGCAGACAGACGGGCTTGCAGGCTTTTATGTGGCAAACACTTAATTCGGTGAGGAGAACTAAGAGTGAAGGTGCTGTTCCGAAGACCAAGAGGAGCCCAGCGCTGGGTCTGCCTNATTGAAAAAGCAAGAGAATTCCAGAAAAACATCTGCTTTATTGACTATGTCAAAGCCTTTGACTGTGTGGATCACAATAAACTGTAGAAAATTCTGAAAGAGATGGGAATACCAGACCACTTGACCTGCCTCTTGAGAAACCTATATGCAGGTCAGGAAGCAACAGTTAGAATTGGACAAGGAACAACAGACAGGTTTCAAATAGGAAAAGGAGTACGTCAAGGCTGTATATTGTCACCCGGCTTATTTAACTTTGATGCAGAGGACATCATGAGAAATGCTGGGCTGGAAGAAACATGAGCTGGAATCAAGATTGCGGGGAGAAATATCAATAACCTCAGATATGCAGATGATACCACCCTTATGGCAGAAAATGAAGAAGAACTAAAGGGCCCCTTGATGAAAGTGAAAGAGGAGAGTGAAAAAGTTGGCTTAAAGCTCAACAGTCAGAAAACTAAGATCATGGCATCCAGTCCCATCACTTCATGGGAAATCGATGGGGAAACAGTGGAAACAGTGTCAGACTTTATTTTGGGGGGCTCCAAAATCACAGCAGATGGTGACTGCAGTCATGAAATTAAAAGACACTTACTCCTTGGAAGAAAAGTTATGAGCAACCTAGATAGCATATTAAAAAGCAGAGACATTACTTTGTCAACAAAGGTCCGTCTAGTCAAGGCTCTGGTTTTTCCAGTGGTCATGTATGGATGGGATATTTGGACTATAAAGAAAGCTGAGTGCCGAAGAATTGATGCTTTTGAACTGTGGTGTTGGAGAAGACTCTTGAGAGTCCCTTGGACTGCAAGGAGATCCAAACAGTCCATCCTAAAGGAGATCAGCCCTAGGTGTTCATTGGAAGGACTGATGTTGAGGCTGAGGCTCCAATACTTTGGCCACCTCATGCAAAGAGCTGCCTCATTTGAAAAGACCCTGATGTTGGGAAAGATTGAGGGCAGGAGGAGAAGGGCACAACAGTGGATGAGATAGTTCAATGGCATCACCGACCCAATGGACATGAGTTTGAGTAAACTCCAAGTGTTGGTGATGGACAGGAAGGCCTGGCGCTCTGCAGTCCATGGGGTTGCAAAGATTTGGACACAACTGAGTGATTGAACTGAACTGACTGAGACCAGCAGAAAGCTGATGAGGTGACCTGGAGTCAGGACGGTTCTTCATCTCCCCCTCGGGAACCAGACTTCAGCATCCCTGCCTCTGCACATTGCTTACCAACACACAGGGTAGAAACCACTGGCTCTTCCTGAGAGAACAAAACAGGCGGCCTCCGCCAGGTCCCCAGAAACAGCTGCAGACTCGAGCTCACTGCATCAAGGCCCCCACCACACTGCGCTCTAAGGAACAGCTACAAGCACAGAGACAGAAGCAGACAGAGACAAAGAGATGCAACATGGCAGCAGACACTGCATTTTCACTAAACATTTGGGAAAAAAGTCAAAATCCAAGCAAACCTGTACCCGAAAATGTACACAGAAGTAGGAAACAGAGAGAACAGAGCTCTCCCAGCCAGCCAGCGGCACTCCTTAGGAGAACGACTGAATGAAGTAGTTTCCATGAGACTCCAAGACAATACGATCCTCTCCATTCCTTGCTACGTGGGTTTGGTTTTTTTGTTTGTTTTTTTAAGTCTTTTGGTTTGGGGAGGGCCTTCTCTTTTTTTTTTTCCTTTTGTGTTTTGATTTTTTTTTCCCTGCAGTCATCGAGTGTCAACATAATCTGCACCAGCTGAAGATCAGAAACCAAAAAAAAAAAAAGAAATCAAAAAGCCAAAACAGACCTAAAAGCAAACAGCTAGAGATACATAGTTACCTGCTGGCGCGTAACCAGGCGCACTCCCAAGGCCGAAAGTGCGGGCGTAACGGAACCACTGTCACGCATCACAACCAGAAGACACACACAGACGCTGCACAGCCAGAAGCACCGCAGTCCAGCACACAGCGTGAGGAGGGGCACGCGGAGGGACGCTGCTCACCTCATGCGCCTTTATTTCCCACTTTTCTGATATCTTCTGAGGACAGAACATCTGTGAGCCATTTTGACTTAATCAAAACATTGACTTTTAAAACAATTCTTTTTAAAAGAAAATATTATAGCAGATGTGTTCCGTACTTGTATTTACGACTGACTGCAAACCATGTGATGCAAAGTCACTGTGTATGTTCGGCGGGATGCCATCTTTCAGAACTGTGCTAACTCACTGTTGAAGCGTTCAATGGTAAGAGAAAATACAGATTTGTTTTTTTGTGACAAATAAAAAGAAAACAGGAAGTAGAATTATTTTTAATAGGTAAGGAAAAGAGTTTTGGAATTTAAAAATTATATACCCAAGAAAACGTCCTTTTAAATATGTTGCTATAATAAAAAAAATATATATATATATATATCTCAACAAGATAAGGCTTCAGAAAACTGTCCAAATTAGGAAGCCCTTTATAAACACTCATGAAGGAAATACTAAAATGAACGCCTTCAAGAGCTGTGGGGATGATGGATTACTTGACACGGTCAAGTACTGTGTGAAAAACCAGAAGCCAGAGAAATTCAAAACAAAGAATAGCCATGAAAACTCTGTTCTAAATTCTAGAAAATATGACGAGGAAGAAGACAGTGAAATTACTTGTACCTTTCGCTTGCTCTGTTTTCGTCCTGCCAGCCTGTGGTAAATAAGATGGAACTGTGTTTAGAGAATGGTACCCAAATCATCTAGTGTTTCTTTCAAGAGGATGCACGTAAACAGTTGTGCTCTTTGGCCTGAAGAAGTATCTGAAAAGGTTGACGTTGCTGAAAGTCTGTGTGTAAATAAATGGGAGGGATTCTTTTTGAGAAGACTGAGTTAGGAGGCATGGCTTTAAATCTATAACAGACTGAAAATTGTGACTTGTGAGCCCCTCCACATACAACCCTTGGCATTTGTGGATTCTATTTGGGGTTTTAATATGTGATGCATGAAATGTCTCCCTAAGCAAGGTGATGACAGTGATCTGTTGCTGTTGTCATCTTGCAGCATTCAAAACATACTGCACTTCACTGACCCCAAAATGCAGGCTGGATTTAAAATAACACGTATGTCGGTTCTCTCCCTGCTGTTTTGGCGACTCTTGACCTCTGATGCTGCAGCCATGTGGAGTAAACAAACCTACAGGGGACACTTTCTTGTTGTTTGTCTTTTCAAAGCCACGTCTCTCCTGTCACCCTGGGCTCCTTAATGAGCCCTGAAAACAACTTCCCAGGGGCAGCAAACGATTCTTTTCAGTTTTTCCCAGAGGACAGGTTTATTTTTGTAACTATAGCAACCGCTGCTGTTTTCTTTCTGAGTTTTTAAGCTTCTTAGTATTATGGGTCTCTTTACAAAGATATTGTAGAAGCTTTCAGGTTTTTCAAAATCTTGCCTTAAAAAGCCAGGCTTCGTTCATAACAAATCTTTATTATAACTAAAACTGGACTTTGTTATTCACCATTTGTTTGCATGTATGTCTGTTGTCCCTCCTGGGAAACGCAGGCACGACTGGCAAATCCGGTCAGTCTCTCTTCGATGCTGAAACCTATGTCTCCAGAAGATGTCGCTAGTCTCATGCTTAACCAAAATTTGAGCCTAAGGGTTCTTCCAGTCTGGAAAAAAAAGAAAGAAAAAAAAAAAAAAACCTTAACTTGTTAGAAGGAATTATCACAAAACAGAAGTAAACATATGCAATCAAGTATAAAATTTCTTTTTTATAATTGAAATTATAGAGACGGTTGGTTGGAAGGCATCTTAGGCAAGTTCTCATTTTAAGAAAGTTACTGGTAGTTTATTTTCTACATCACGGTTTGCTGCTGCTGCTGCTGCTGCTAACTCGCTTCAGTCGTCCCCGACTCTGTGCGACCCCATAGACGGAAGCCCACCAGGCTCCCCTGTCCCTGGGATTCTCCAGGCAAGAACACTGGAGTGGGTTGCCATTTCCTTCTCCAATGCATGAAAGTGAAAAGTGAAAGTGAAGTCGCTCAGTCGTGTCCGACTCTTAGCGACCCCATGGACTACAGCCTACCAGTCTCCTCCGTTCATGGGATTTTCCAGGCAAGAGTACTGGAGTGGGGTGCCATTGCCTTCAACTCGCTTATAAAGAAGTTATTAACCCAAAACACTTGAAGCTGCTATAAGTGTTACATGAGTTTCCCTGGTGGCTCAGATGATAAGAATCTGCCTGCAATGTAGGAAACCTGAGTTCGATCCCTGGTGTTGGGAAGATCCCCTGGAGAATGGAATGGCAATCCACTCCAGTATTCTTCCCTGGGAAATCCCATAGACAGCGTAGTGGGCTACAGATCCACGGGGTCGCAGAGTCAAAATACTTGAAGTTGCCGTGTTACACAATAACACATGCGATGATCCCAGGATGCCTTTTCAAATGCAAACTCGCTGTGCTTCAAAAGTAGGACTTGTAAGGCAAAGACAAATTATTAAGAACTAGACCCCTAAAACAGTCAGTAGTTTGAGCAATTTGAGAAACACAGTCTCAACAAAATGATAGTTCCTTAATATTTTATTAGAAAAACTTTTTGACCCCGTTGAAATCTACATTTTCAGTGCCTGTTTCAAATAACTTTGTGAAGTTTCTGAATTTTTGGTTTCTAACTCAGAGTTCAGCCTTCCCCTCCCTTGGTTACTAGCACAGCATCTTCTCTTTCCTGCCTGCTCCCGGTAACCAGACGGTAATTCTCAAACAGACTTGATCAGATTTGTAATGTGATACATTAGGAATCAATATGTAATGTATATTCCACTCCTTTCCTTCATTTACTTTTTCATGTATTTCTTAGCAAACACTACTTATTTTAAGTCTGAGTCTGTGGCCTCATTTTCCAGGAAAAAGACAAAGAGTGCCAGAGGTATGAGTAATTGGTATCTCCTTTCAGGCCCATTTCATTATTTCCCCTTCACTGTCCAGGGCTGACCTGACCAGCCTTTGACCTCATTTCTCAGCTGCTTTTGTTCAGAAAGACTTGGGAATTCCTATAAGGATCACAAATTGAGTTCGTTTAGCCTCTGCATGGAGAAGGCAATGGCACCCCACTCCAGTACTCTTGCCTGGAAAATCCCATGGGTGAAGGAGCCTGGTAGGCTGCCGTCTATGGGGTCACACAGAGTCGGACACGACTGAAGCGACTTAGCAGCAGCCTCTGCATAACCTTTTCCCCAGTTCTTACATCTCTACTGTCTCCTTATAAAATGGGTGTCTTCTTTGCGTCTCTAGTCTAGATCATTCCATTGAAGGTACCATGGTCCAAAGATCAGGTCAGATCAGGCCCTGACCCTGCTCCATCGATGTTGAACCTTTTTAGAGCCAGGTTTGTAAACGTGCAACTGGCGTGGCAGGAGGACTCAAAATGACGGAGTCTAAGCATGATTCTGGGAACCATGAAATTCTGAAACATACAAGAGAAAACTGGAAAATTTCAACCCGGAATAGATGGAATCATATTATCTGTGAGAGTTTTAAAAGAAAGATAACATAGGAATGTTTCATAGGAAACATTCCTATAAAAAGCCCTCAAGAAATGCCAAGCACCCATTTGTAGGAAATAAGACCTCAATATAACCTGAACTCTTTGTGGGGTCCATCCTAGAAATACCAGACACCCTTAAAATACACAGGGTGCTTGTGGTTAGTCACTCAGTCGTGTCCTGTCTTTTGCGACTCTTTGGACTGTAACCTACCAGGTTCCTCTGTCCATGAAATTTCCCAGCAAAAAGGGCACTGGAGTCGGTTGCCATTTCCTCTAGGGGATCTTCCCAATCCAGGGATCGAACTCACATCTCTGGTGGCTCCTGCATTGCAGGCAGATTCTTTACCTGAGAGCCACTAGGGTAAATACACAGGGTTCAGTTCAGTTCAGTTCAGTTCAGTGACTCAGTCGTGTCCGACTCTTTGTAACCCCATGAATCGCAGCACGCCAGGCCTCCCTGTCCATCACCATCTCCGGAGTTCACTCAAACTCACGTTTATCGAGTCCGTGATGCCATCCAGCCATCTCATCCTCTGTCGTCCCCTTCTCCTCCTGCCCCCAATCCCTCCCAGCATCAGAGTCTTTTCCAATGAGTCAGTTCTTCCCATGAGGTGGCCAAAGTACTGGAGCTTCAGCTTTAACATCATTCTTTCCAAAGAAATCCCAGGGTTGATCTCCTTCAGAATGGACTGGTTGGATCTCCTTGCAGTCCAAGGGACCCTCAAGAGTCTTCCCAACACCACAGTTCAAAAGCATCAATTCTTCGGCACTCAGCCTTCTTCACAGTCCAACTCTCACATCCATACATGACCACAGGAAAAACCATAGCCTTGACTAGATGGACTGTAGTTGGCAAAGTAATGTCTCTGCTTTTGAATATACTATCTAGGTTGGTATTCAGCTTTAACATCATTCTTTCCAAAGAAATCCCAGGGTTGATCTCCTTCAGAATGGACTGGTTGGATCTCCTTGCAGTCCAAGGGACCCTCAAGAGTCTTCTCCAACACCACAGTTCAAAAGCATCAATTCTTCGGCACTCAGCCTTCTTCACAGTCCAACTCTCACATCCATACATGACCACAGGAAAAACCATAGCCTTGACTAGATGGACTGTAGTTGGCAAAGTAATGTCTCTGCTTTTGAATATACTATCTAGGTTGGTCATAACTTTTCTTCCAAGGAGTAAGCATCTTTTAATTTCATGGCTGCAGTCACCATCTGCAATGATTTTGGAGCCCCCCAAAATAAAGTCTGACACTGTTTCTACTGTTTCCCCATTTATTTCCCATGAAGTGATGGGACCAGATGCCATGATCTTCGTTTTCTGAATGTTGAGCTTTAAGCCAACTTTTTCTCTTTCCTCTTTCACTTTCATCAAGAGGCTCTTTAGTTCCTCTTCACTTTCTGCCATAAGAGTGGTGTCATCTGCATATCTGAGGTTATTGATATTTCTCCCAGCAATCTTGATTCCAGCTTGTGTTTCTTCCAGTCCAGCGTTTCTCATGATGTACTCTGCATAGTAGTTAAATAAGCAGGGTGACAATATACAGCCTTGACGTACTTCTTTTCCTATTTGGAACCAGTCTGTTGTTCCATGTCCAGTTCTAACTGTTGCTTCCTGACCTGCATACAGATTTCTCAAGAGGCAGGGTAGGTGGTCTGGTATTCCCATCTCTTGAAGAATTTTCCACAGTTTATTGTGGAAAATACACAGAGTACTCCACATAAAAGCCCTGAGCTCCAATAAACTCTGCCTGACCCACATAAAAGAGATTCAGAATCTCTTCCCTGAAGCAATATATTTTATTGAAATTAACTCTTCTTTAATGTTTGAGTGACTGAACATCTACCAAAATGGAGACAGTTCCTCTAAGTGATCCTAGAACACCAAAGTCAGAGGCTTGAGAAATTATTTTTATTGAAAGAAAAATAACAGGATATATATATATATTTCCTCCAAAAGAGCCTGGAATACAATTAAAATAATTTTCTGAATTTTAATTGAAGTGCAGTGTTCAGAGATTCAAAGTTCTAACAATTATCTGTTTGAATTCCTTTATATGAATTTGACAATTGATATATGCCTGAATTAATATTATTAGTATATTATATAACAGATATATATTTACATATATAATTAGTATAAAATTAATGGTTTCTCCTTCCTTCCAATGAAATGTCCTAGAGGCAACATCTTCTCAGATGGGACCAGCTTAATATGTAAATTAAAGACCAGAATATAGTTTCTAAAATTAACTTTCCATGGAAAGGAGGCAGGATTTTTTTGAAAGATAACTGATTCTATGTCTAGGAAAGGAAAGTATAAAAGAAAGCAGAACTTATTTATCAGAAACCAGGGTTTTATTCAAGGGTTAGTGAAATCAGATCAAAAGAGAACTCTTTGTCATCTGAGCCACCAGAGAAACCAAACTTCTGCAGACTTCTGTGAGTAGACAGAATTACATTCATCCTCTGTTGAAATTAGAAAGGAGCTGTCATAATAACTAAAAAGCTTTAAAGTGTTTCTTCAGAGAGATGAGAATCTAAATTTATTCCCTTGGGCAAACTCTCTAGAAGCAAATAACCTAATTAACTAGACTACTAACTGACTTTCGTAATTGGGTTAGCACCTATTAACCCTAGGGACATTTGGAAGTAAATATAGGTATTTTTGTGAAAATTATAATAGATCATTGATATTTTTTTGTATTTCTAATGGATAAAAGAATCTGACCTAATACACTGGTAGCCTGGAATCTAATCTGAGATATGCAATCAAGGAGTTTATTTAGATGCAACCTTACATTTAATTTTTAAAAGTTTTTGTTAGAGTATAATTGCTTTACAATGTTGTGCTACTCTCTGCTATACAACAACGTGAATCGGCTGTATGTGTACATATCTCCCCTTCTTCTTGAGCCTCTCTCCTATGCCCCCCCACAACTGTCTATGTCATCACGGGGCACCGAGCTAGGCTCGCTGCACTATGCTAAATTTCCCCTAGCTATTGATTAACGTGTTAGTTGTTTAGTCCTGTCCGACTCTTTGTGACCTTATGGGCGGTAGCCCACCAGGCTCCTCTGTCCATGAAATTCTCCAGGCAAGAATACTGGAGTGGGCTGCCATTTCCATCTCCAGGGGACCTTCCCAACCCAGGGATTGGTATCCCGCATTACAGGCAGATTCTTTACTGTAATGAATTTTACATAGTGTATTTATGTCAATGCTAGTCTCTCAATTCATCCCACCCTCCCCATCCCTCAAAACTTTACATTTTATAATTCAGTATTAAAATATTTGAAGCCGAAACTCCAATACTTTTGCCACCTAATGCGAAGAACTGACTCATTTGAAAAGACCCTGATGCTGGGAAAGATTGAAGGCAGGAGGAGAAGGGGACGACAGAGGATGAGATGGTTGGATGGCATCACCGACTCAATGGACATGGGTTTGGGTGGACTCTGGGAGTTGGTGATGGACAGGGAGGCCTGGCGTGCTGTGGTTCATGGGGTCACAAACAGTCAGACACGACTGAGCAACTGAACTGAACTGAACTGAACTTTAGGTCTCCATAAATATAAATTTTACTTGTAGGATGTGAGAATTCTCTATGTTCTACAACCACATTCACAAAGAAAGTCAAGTGGTACCAATGAAGTGAATTCCTTAATATTAAGTAGAGCATTTTGCAAATTAGTTGATATTTGTGTTTCCTTTACTGTAAAATGCCTGGTCATCTATTTTATTCATCATTTTGTGCTTTGTATTTTCTCCTGTTGATTTTTTAATGAACTCATCCTTGGTTATCTATGTTGCCCATAAACTTTCCAACTGTTGCTTGTCTTTCCACTTCACTTTCTCTAGAGTGTCTTTCAATTATTGTATCAATGTTTTCCTTTGGACTAGCAATTTTGAAGAAATCCTTTGAATTGAAGATCTTGTATGTTCTTCTAAAGGTTTTAAGTATTGGTTGTCCACTTGTCTCCTTTCAGACTGGAGTTCATTTTTGTTAACCATGTAAGACTTGGATCCAAATTGTTTTGTCTTTACGGATATGAAATTCGCACAGAGTGTCCTTTTCAGTGTTCTCTCTGTCACATGTCATTGGCATTCATACACAGTCTGTTTTGGGGTTGTCTATTCTATTCTGTTGATCAATAGTCTGTCCTGATACCACATCATCTGCCGATGGCTTTACCTCTTGATGGCTTTACCTCTTATCTAGCAGAATACATTCTCTCACCTTCATCTTTTTCTGTATGAACAACTTGGATATACTTGGAGGTCTGCTCATCTGTACAAATTTTTAAATCTGCTTGTCAAGGACCTTATAAAACACTTGAGATTTTCAATGAAATGTCAATGAATCAATAGGTAATCTGTGGACCACAGATACCTGTGTGATGCTGAGTTTTCTATCCACTGAATTGTTTTATCTTTCCATTTATTTGTGTCTTGTTTAGATTATTTAAATAAGGTTTGTAATTTTCTCCACATGCCTGTCATATCTCTTAGTTTTATTACAAGGCAACATTTTTGTTACTACTAGAAATAATATGTTTTTTAAATGTTCAGTTCAGTTCAGTTGCTCAGTCATGTCTGTGTATGCCCTCACTTTTTGCTAGTTTAAAGAAATACTATGACTTTTGCATAAATATCTTAACCTAGACACTTTGCTAAACCTCAACTAGAGATAATAATTTGCATGAGATCTTTTAAAAATTTTTAATATAGACAATCCAGGATTAATTACTATTTCCTTTTCTTCCCATCCTCATGCTCTCCCCTTTTCTTCTTTATTTACTACACGAGCCAGGACTTCCGGTGCAATGTTCAATGTGCTGTGTATGCTCAGTCATGTCTCACTCTGCGACCCCAAGGATGGTAGCCACCAGTCTCTTCTGTCCATGAAGTGTTTCAGGCAAGAATGCTGGAGTGGGTTGCCATTTCCTCCTCTGAGGGATCTTCCTGACCCAGGGATCGAGCTGCATCTCCTAGATTGGCAGGCGGATTCTTTACCACTGTGCCACCTGAGAAGCCCACAATATTTAATAGGTATGGTAATAATAAATTTTTAATCTGGTTCCTGATATTAAAGAAAATTCTTGTTTTTTGTTTTTATTTACACTTACAGCCTCTGCAGTTTCAGGAAGGCTTGTGTTAATGAAGCTTCTAACCGAGAATGATCTTTTCCAGGTAATAAAAATGAATTGAGCCCAGTAGTGTCCTTAAGTGGGGGATATGATTTCTCCAAAGGCAAGAAGGGCTGTAAGAGTTTAGGCTTCTTATTTACTCTAAAAAGGGAGGTGGGGGGCAAGAAGGTTTCATTCCTATTGGTCTGCAGTGTATCCCAGGGCATGCCAGCCCATGGAATCCTCCCAAAGTTTACAGTTTATGCAAGGTTCTGGATTTTTTTCGGGGTTCATAAACCATTTTCTATTGGTCATATGATCATTGGAAATTTGCTTTTAGGTTGATTCTCAGTCTCAGAAATAATCAGAATGTCATCTGTATCATGGACTGCAGCACTATAATCAGGTAACATCACGCCAGGTCTGCCTCACTGGACTGTGACAGTACACAGGAAAGTTCAAATATCCTCGAGGCAAAAGTACATCGGGAACCATTCCACACGGATGCACACTGTTGATGACTCTCCCTAGCAACCGATATAGAAAAAAGGCCTTAGCCAAGTCAACTATGGAAAACCAGTCATCTTTAGCTTGTGGAATAATCTGTGTAGCAGCTGGATACTCTGGCCCATATGGGGACTGCAGAAGCTATTGGGGTGCTGTTTACTAGCATCCCCTGTAGTCCAGGGTCAACATCTACAGTCCATCCATCTTCCTCACCAGCATCATCTCATTACTGTAGGATGAGGGTGCAGGGCCCACTCGGCTGCATCTAACATGTCCTTTTTTGTGGCTGTGGGTATAGGATAGTGATTATAATTAACCATTTGAAAGCTCTAAGGGCTCCCATCAGGCTTCCCTAGTGGCTCAGGTGTAAAGAATCTGCCTGCAATGCAGGAGACCCAGGTTCGATCCCTGAGTTGGGAAGATCCCCTGGAGTAGGAAATGGCAACCCACTTGGCTACCCAAGTATTCTTGCCTGGAGAAGTCCATGGCCAGCTGGCCAGCTACAGTCTATGGGGTCACAAAGAGTTGGACATGACTGAGCAACTAACACATACACATACACAAGGGCTCCCATTACTGAAATCCGATTCAGTCTACGGCCACACCACCCTGAACGCGCCCGATCTCATCTGAAATCCGATTCATACTGGATTTAGGACAGATTTACAAGTTGTCTCTTTTTGTTAGTTTCCTCAGCACTAGGAAGGAGTTTCAGCCAATCATTATATTGATAGCAATTAGACATTCAGGTAAGGAAGACACTCCCACAGTAGGCTTTTATTAAAAATCACTTATTTCAACTTTTAACAAGAGTTTAATTTTTATTCTTAGAGAAGCATCTCCATATCCACCTAAATTAATTCTACCACCTATGTAAGGGGCTGATGAGCAGGCCCAGGCTGTGTTCCTGTGTCCCCCTGACCCCAAGAGCTTCTTCTCCATCTGCAGGCCATTTCACCCACACATTTATAAAAGGCCTTGGTCCTCGCAAAGGAATTGGTCAGGAGACTGTATCCTTCATGTCATGCCCTTCCTCTATTACTGTCTGTGGTTGGCAGAATTCTAAAGATGTCTTACTGAACTTCCCTCATGACTCATAGGCGGAAGTCGAGATGAAAGATCAAAAACTGCCTCTTTTCAGTCCTCTGAGGTCTCAAGAACAAAATCACATGTTGGGTCCATGGTGGTGGCACTCCTTCTCTCATGACCTGGGTGAGGGGCATTGAATAGGAAGCTCGTTCCGCTGTCACAGAGCCAGCTCAGCAGTGCCTGCATCAGCAGCATTTCTGCAGCTTCAGTAGATACTGACATTTCAATGACAAGGGAAGGACAGAGCAATTACCCTTCTCTGGGAATGAATGGCCTCTGTCCTAATCCTTTCTAGTCAGCAGGATTTTTCCTAGAACTGTCTCCACAAAGGCAGTAGCCAGAGAGGATCTGGGGTGAGTGCAAACAGTGTCCACAGCCAGAGACACTAGAACTTGATCCAAAATTCACAGGAGGGGCTTTCCCGGTGGCTCAGTGGTAAGGAATCCGCCTGCCAATGCAGGAGACACAGGTTCCATCCCTGGTCCAGAAAGATCCCACTCAGCCCGTGCACCGCAACTACTGAGCGTGTTCTCTAGAGCCCTGGAAGCCACAACTGCTGAAACTAGCGTGTGCTAGAGCCTGTGCTGTGCGATAAGAAGCCCAAGCACCGCAGCTAGAGAGCAGCCCCCAACTAGAGAAAGCCTGTGGAGAGCAGCAAAGAACAGCCCCCACCCGCCACACACCTGTACGTGTGTGTGTTATAAACTCATTGCATTGTGGTCAGAGAATATATTGATAATAGCACATTTTTTTTCAATCTGTTGAAACTTACTTTATGATACACTAAGCACATGATTTACTCTTACCTTTTCTATGTGTATATACCCCCTGCTTGTTGAATGAAGAGCTCTATAAATGTCCTCTTTGTTTTCAAACTTTTGGTCTCAGGACCTCTGTATATTCTTAAAAATACACTGAGGACACCAGACAACTTTCTTTTATTCTGTTGGTTCTATTTAACAATATTTCCCATATTGGACATTAACACTAAGGCATTTAAAAATATCAATAAAAGTTTTCATTTTCATTTAAAATTAACAAGAAAACCATTATAAACAGTATCAAGAAATAACAACTCTAAAAAAAGTAATTTTTTTCTAGTTCTTCTCATATATGTTAGGCAAAGGAAACTAAAAATGAACACATATTCTGAATTTATTTTCCCTCAACACCACTAAATGAGATCTGCAGACCAGGAGAAAGAGCATCAGCCAGAAACTTGTGAGACATGCAAATTCAGAACTACTGACTCAGATTCTATAAGGAATGGTTGGAAATGGTGTTTTATCAGGCTGTCCAGCTAACTGATGCTTAATTCATTTAGAAGCCCTACTTTAATGATTCTTACATTAAAAATATAGTTTTGTTTTATTTTTAAACTTATTGATAGAGTCTACATACAGAAAAGTACATTAATCATAAAGGCAGAATTCAGTGCTTGTTTACAAAGTGAACACATCTGTGTAAGAACACTAAGATCAAGAAAGAAAATACCACCTCTACCGTTGACTTTCAACACTCGAGATTAATTTGGCTGTTGTTTGAGCTTTACGTTCAAACCGTACCATACAGTGAGTACCTTTCTTTGGTTTTTCATTTTTGCTCAACATTTTGTTCATGAGATACATCCATGCAGGGCCTTCCACAAAAGTATATTCGTTCTCATTGCCATAGCAATATAGCACATTGCTATAGCATCCATCTGGAGGAGAAAATGGCAGCCCACTCTAGTATTCTTGCCTAGAAAAATCCCATGGACACAGGAGCCTGGTGGGCTAGTCTGTGGGGTTGCAGAGAGTTGGACACAACTGAGCAACTGAACACACACACACATACACATACATAGTAGCCATCCTGATATTAGACATTTGAGTCGTTCAGTTTTTCACAAGCAGACTTGTTACAGACATTAGTGAGAATGTGTATGCATAATACATAAGGCATATCTATATATAATATGTAGTTCACTTGAAAAACTTTTTAAGAACATGTCATATTTAATACAGAACCTTCTACATGTCAAGGAAATTCATCACCACTGGAGACACATAAGCAGGAAAAACACACTTTTTTATTAATATTTAAAATGTACTTCATATTATACTGTGAGTTTACTAAATACAAGTTTTAGCATTGGTAAATTTAGCCTGTTTTCTTTTAACTTGTTTTTAATTTTGTATTGGGGTATAGCTGATTAACAAGGTTGTGATAGTTTCAGGGGAGCAGCAAGGGGCCTCAGCCATACATACACATGTATCCATTCTCCCCCAAACCCCCTCCCATTCGGGCTGCCACATAACACTGAGCAGAGTTCCCTGTACTCTACAGCAGGTCCTTGTTGGTTTCCATTTTAAATATGGCAGCCTGTTTTCCATGCTAAAAAACTCTTTACAGGTTTGTTTTGACCATTTTCAGTCAATGTTCTATTCTGATCATTTTCAGATTGTCTAGGTCAGTGGTGTACAATGGAAATATAATGCAAGCCACATATATAGCTTTAAATTTTCTAGTGGTCACTGAAAAATAAAAAGAAACGTGAAATTAATTTTAATGTATTTTATGAATTCATACCTAAAATATTATAATTTCAACATAATTAAGATGAGAAACTTTATTCTTCATAGTACAATGCATATTTACATTTTTCCAGCCACATAAACATTTTCCAGTAACTGAACCAAGTATCAGATTTAACATTTATTAAAATTAAATAGAACTAGTTAACTCCATCACACTAGCCACATGTGACTAGTGGTTATGTTACTGGAAAGAACAGGTCTAGGTCAAGAGTGGAATTGTGGCATTGGGGAAGACTCCTGAGAGTCCTTTGGGCAGCAAGGAGATCAAACCAATCCAACCTAAAGGAAATCAGTCCTGAATATTCATTGAAAGGACTGATGCTGAAGCTGAAGCTCCAGTACTTTGGTCACCTCATGTAAAGAACTGACTCACTGGAAAAGGCCTTCATGCTGGGAAAGATCAAAGAGGAGAAGGGGAGAACAGGATGAGATGGTTGGATGGCATCACCAACTTGATGGACATGAGTTTGAGCAAGCTCCAGGAGTTAAGGATGGACAGGGAAGCGTGGTGTACTGTAGTCCATCGGGTCGCAGAGTCCGGCACGAATGAATGAACCGAACTGACTAATGAGCCTTCTGCCTCATAGAATTTTGAACCTATGGTGAATGGGCTGACATCATAATCCATTTTTCCCTCATAACACATATTCAGTAATTGGTAGAAGTAGTTCCTGCAGCGATCACTATCATATAAAACTCAATAGCTTTTACGAATAACTTTTATGTAGAAAACCACACAGCGATATAAATATTTTATAGCAGGTAGTTTACTTATTTCAAAAATCAGAAACTGGAACGAATCATAAAAAATCACATCCCATGATTAACTTCATGTTTTCAAGTGAAACACTTTTTAAAAGGAAGGCTTAGCTGGCAAAAACGCATTAATGGAGTTTACTCCTGTGAAACAGATCTCGCAGGTTGCAAACGGGGGTCAAAGAAAATTCCAAACTCATTCTGCAAATATATGTAGGGTCACTCGGCATTCAGAGTCTTCCATCTTTCCACTGTTAATATCCATCTTTTTTCAGGACTACCAACTGAATAAGAGCAGCAGGTGAAAGAGATGGCAGGATTATATCTCTAGCGTTGCCAGTCTACCTCGTCTTCCGTTCAAAGTCTGGCGCGCATTTAACTTCCGGGAAAGGCCCCCTGGCGCCCACGCCCGCAACCTAGGTTCCCACGCTCCCGGAGGCGGTCACGGGAGGCGGAGCTTCGGGGCCGCGACCGCGCATGCGTGCCAGTCCCGCGCATGCGTGCCGGCTCCGCTCAGGCACCGCGGCTCCGCGCATGCTCAGAGGCGGAGGTCGGCGGGGCCTGGGCGGGTGGCGGAGGCCGGCTCGCCCCGCCCGCGCCCGCAGCCCCGCGCTTCCCTTCCGCGGCGCGGCCGGCCGGCTTCCAGTTCCGGGCTCGCAGGCGGCGGCCGCCGGTGCTCATTTGTTCGCTGGGGCTGAGTCGGCTCTGGCAGCGCCTGTGCGGCGAGCATGGCATTTCGGAGGCGCGGACCCGCCCTGCGGCTCTGCGCCGCAGGTAGAGGCCGCGGGGGCGGTGCGGGCGGGCGCGGGGGCCGTCTCCGGGTGGGGAGAGGCCTGGGCGGCCGCCGAGATGCCTTCCCGTCCCGGGTCCCGGGTCCCGACACAGGGTGGTCGCTGTGGGGCCCTTAACCCGGCGCGGCTCCGCTGGAGACGCGCGCCTTCCGACCGGCCGTCGGGGCGGTAGGGGTTCGCGGAGCGCGGGCTCTGTCGGCGGGCGTCGCGGGCGCTCCTCCCCGGCGGGCGCGCACACCTGCTCGGCGCTGGGCTCTGAGCCGGCCAGCTCGGAGGCATTCTCGCCCGCGCGGGCGCATCCTGGCCGGGCCCGGGGTCTGTGCGGTGTGGCTTGGGGACCGGCTGGTCCTGCTCAGTTTCGGGCCCGCCTCGCCGTTCTCCCCACGACGGGTCCACTCTCACCGTTTAGCTCCCACCGCGTGCCCGGCGCTGCTCCGTGATCAGTGTTAGGAGTCCAACCCAATTTTGTTTCTGTCAATTTGGAGGTGAGGGGGGGGACAATATTTTTGAATGGCGTTTGAAGTTTATCGCTGAGAAGATAATTGCTTCTGGAGGAAAAGAAATATAGACAGTGTTCACATCTACCCCAAATTGAGATGGTGAAAAACAGGATGAAAGTAAAAATTTATTTAAAAGGAACTTCCATCCTTTAGAATTACTGGCCTAGGTAGAACGTGCTGTCACCACATGGTCATAAATATTAAACAGGTGAACGACTTATGCTTTTGTCTAATTTGTGTCCTCGGATGGATGAATGGTGTGTTTTGGGGGAGGTTGTAAAAAACCGGAAACATTTTATAGGTGAATAAGCATATAATGGAAGCCACAAGATAAATTAGCATGTATTTTACTGTATACATTTTGTCTTTTGTTTTCAGTTTTTCTGCTGGATCTGGCTTTCTGTAAAGGACACGTGGAAGATCTAGATGACTCGTGAGTATATGTTTTTAAATAGTATCTTCATTTCTATATTTTTTAAAATAACACTTGTATTGAGTGCGTAAATCTGTGGTACGCAATTTGCTAATTTTGTTTGGAGGTAGATTTTTTTTTTTTTCTTTGAAATGTAGTTGACTTACATGTAGTTGCAAGTCCACTGCATTGTGGGAATATAATCTTTTATTAGCTAACAATGGCCAGGGCTTACCTAGCACCAGTTTTGCTGCAGGAGTTGCACTAAGTGCTGTATATGCACAAAATGGGATTGCACTCGGCAGTTTTATGAACAGTCATAAGAGTGAAAACTGCTAGAGTCTTCTGTTTTACCTGTATATTGTTAGTCACGCTGAGTGGGTGCTGGAGTTTGGTAACCATCCAGTAACACAGCGTGAATCCCCAGGCCTTGCTTGTCGTAGGCGAGGAGTCCGGCTTCAGACCGGAATCGTGTGTGTGGCTTTCAGGCCTGAGCACGGGCAGTGACATGGCTTTTCCTGGCAGGGCTCTGGGGGGAAGCTGCTCTCCCCGCACCAGACGTGGGGCACAGCCAGTGCGCCGCGGTCTCTGGGGTGGTGAGCCCTAGTCGCGGGCGCAGGCGCCCAGGCCAGCCGGGCTCCTGTGTGTGCCTCTGCATTCTCAGCCTGGGCCCCTTGTGGAGACGTGCTGGTGGGGGCCTCGCCTCAGGCGTCGCTTAGGGAAACCTCCTTACTGAGGGGCGTGGCTAAGACCCTTTCTGCAAGGGGACTCAGTACCTCTCCGCTCCTGTCCCTTCCCTCATCCCTCCCCTCTGCCCGTGGGTTCTCCGCGAGGCAGATGCCTTTGGTTCGGGCCTCCTCCCGGGTGAGATGCATCTCTCAGTCAGTGCTGAGGAGCTGGCAGCTCGTTTCTGTCTGCTGGCCTGCACTGGCGCAGTAAGTGAGTCATGTCTTGACTCTCCGTTTGGCTGGTTGTCCTTGTTGACCACCCCTGCCCGCGTCAGGGTGCTCTGATGAGCAGAAGAGCCCCAGGGTCCCGCGGGGCACTCAGCAGCCTTCCTGGTGGGTATTGGGCACCCTCATGGATTGTTACAGGCGCTTGAATTCTCAGAGAAGCCCCTGTTAACACTGAGGTGATTTTGTTAAAAGTTCGTGGTGCCCTGAAGGGTGTGGCACCCCAGACCTGCTCCTTTCCGAGGAGGAGAAAGCGAGGATGAGCCGGTGCATGAGTCTGGGACCCTGACTTTCCTCAGCCGGGTAAGGCTGAACTGACAGGGTTGGCCCTCCTGTAATGTGCTTCCCACGTGGTAAAGAAGCCACCTGCCGGTGCAGGAGACGCAGGTTCAATCCCTGGGTCAGGAAGATCCCCTGGAGAAGGGAATGCCAAGCCACTCCGGATTCTTGCCTGGGAAATTCTTGCAGAGGAGCCTGGCGGGATACAGTCCATGGGGTCGCAGAGAGTCGGACATGACTGAGCAGCTAAACAACAGCAACAGCAGAGTCTCCTGTAAGTGAAAAGCTTGTCTGGCCCACCTTCCTAGCGTCCGCGGCCGCCGGAGCCTCCTGTGAGCTCCTGGGTCTGTGGTCAGGGATCAAGGACAGCGGGCAAGGAGGCCGTTAACCGGGCCTGGATTCTGGGTTTGTGCTTTCTGCTCCTGCCTGTTGCTGGACCCATGTGAAGATGAGGCACTGGGGTTAGGGTCGGTCCTGCCCCTGATGGGCTCTCTGTTCTGTTTGTGATGCTCACCAGAATGGCGCTGTGCTGACTAAGGGAAGTAGCCAATGAGCATCCTATGCTTGTCAGTTGAACACGGGGACTGAATTATTCTTCATCCCAGAGCGAGCAGACATGCAGCGAATTGCCTCCTGGGCCCACAAGAGGATGGCCCTTGGAAATTCAGGCACCATCCTAGCTTGGGCTGGTGAGCAGGGATTGCCATGGCTGAAGAAGACTGAACCAGAGTGAGAAGGCTGCCCTGCTTGTCTAACCCTGGCCGGGGCTGAACTAACTCCCCAGGGACTAATGACCACGCCAGGCCAGAGTGTTCTCAGCAGATGGAGTTCCTTGACTCCTTATCCCCTCATAGGGACTCTCTGGATCCTGACTGCAGATGACACTGTCTCTAGGTTGGGTCCAGCTGTCCCCATGCCTTGCACTGACTTGGGCCGCACCGTCAGGTCCCGTGAGACCATGTTTGTTTGCTGTGCAGATTCCCCGGGGGCACTGGATCTGGTGATGCCTACGGTTTGCAGCCCCAGCGCCACATCAGTGAGCGGAGTCGTGGGTGCACAGTGGACCCTCCATATTAGCCCTGACACCTTCCTTTCCACGTGGGGCCCTGTCTGGGATTCTGTACCAGTCAGCTCCTTCCCATTGATGGGATAGGAGAGAGGCTGCTGCTGCTAAGTCACTTCAGTGTGTCCGACTCTGCGCAACCCCATAGACGGCAGCCCACTAGGCTCCGCAGTCCATGGGATTCTCCAGGCAAGAACACTGGAGTGGGTTGCCATTTCCTTCTCCAGTGCATGAAAATGAAAAGTGAAAGTGAAGTTGCTTAGTCGTGTCCGACTCACAGCAACCCTAGGGATTGCAGCACCAGGTTCCGTCCATGGGATTTTCCAGGCAAGAGTATTGGAGTGGGGTGCCATTGCCTAGGAGAGAGGCTGTTAAGCATCAAATGATGGGAGACCGTGGCCCCTGCCCTTTACCTCTGGGTGCAGAGCTGCCTGCAAAGACATCAAGAATAATGACCATCGGTTAGAGCGTTCTGGTTGAACAGTTTGCTTAAGGTGGCCATGAAACTTTCTTGGGTAGCCCCACAGGATGAATATAAAATAGAATTTTTTACTGTAAACTCCTTAACAGGAAATGGGGGAACCCGCCTGAGAGTCAGGTCCCCAGATCCCACCCAGGGGCCAGGCCTGCCAGCAGACTTCCTAAGGCTCATCCCCGCCCCCACTCTGCTCTGTTCACTGTTAGCACAGGTGTAAGTGGAGGAGAAGCATTTATGTTTCTCCAGAGTCCCACTTGAATTTTTACTCCTAATTACTTTATCATTGCTCTTGTTTTATTAAGGTGTTAAATGGATAAGATCTAGAGGTCACTAAGTAAAACTTTTAAAGTAAAACTTATTGAAAAATTTGTTCTGTGCCCCTGAATTTATCAATTTGTTATCTTTACCTGTGCTCTTCTGTTGTAAAGTGGAAACCTACAGTCAAGATCTGTGTTCTTGTTTTTTAGGTTTAAAGAAAATCGAAAAGATGACATTTGGCTTGTAGATGTGAGTATTTACATTTTCTGTACAGATCAACCATCCGTCTCCTATTTTAAATGTGACTTTCCATTCTCTTCACCCAGATATGGTAACAGACAGTACCAGGACCAGTGTGCATAACCCACTTTGTCTTCTCAGGTAGTACTGTCAGGATTTTTATATTAAGGGAACCTCAGAGCCTTAGGATCTCTGGCAGGAGAACCTGTTTTTGGTGAAATTCTCACAAGGTCCACTTGTGCAGGATGTCTGAGGGAGATTATGGTATGGTTTTATCACAGAATCATTCAGTATTTCATTTCATCCAAGAGATTGAGTATATTAGTATCACTTGGCAATCAAAGTCATATTTTCATCTTGATAGTGAGAGAAACAGCTTTCCATCTTCTTTTCCTCGCTTTGACGTTTTGAATGTGTTTAAACCCTGTGATGTCTGGGGTACATTTTGACATGCCTCAGTGAGAAAGTGGGGTGAGTGGCAGTGAGAGAGATGGAATGAGACGCGTAGAGCTGACGGTCATTGAAGCCAGGCAGTGAGGCGTAAAGCTCCCTGGTTTGTCTGTCTCTTTTGATATATGTTTGAATGTTTCCATAGGCTGATATTACAAGAGAGTTAAATCTTATTTCATAAAAGTACAAAACAAACAGTTTTTGTTATGCTACCTAATGGAAGGCACCTAAGTACCACCCTGACCATCTGGGGATCCTGAAGAAGGAAGAACCAGGATTTTAGTTTCATCAGCCTGACTTATTGCTGTGCCAAACGGTCTTACCAGTGGTTATACTTACAGGAGCAGAGTCACCTACTGTATTGCAGTTTTTGCAATAAAAATAAGTTGATATTTATCATTAACACTTAAGGGGTGTGCATGTGATGTATGAAGTGTATTTGGTGGTTTAATTTTATATCTAACATGGACATACTCATTTGGGAGCACAGATGTTTTTAATTGTAAATTATCTATTTTAAATAGATATCTGAAATAGATATCAGTAGCCATTTAAAATGACTTTAATATCAGTTAAAGTGTTAAAGTATTGAGTTGTATCCTGGAAGTTGACATGTCTAGATTTGTGTGTGTGTGTGTGTTTATTTTGTAACCACTTTAAAAATTATATTTAGACTTTTGGTCCAAAATAGATTATTATCCAATCGTTTAGGGAAAAAGATTCTTTTACAGTTAAGATCACATCCACAGTAGTAACAGCATCTTAGTGGTTTTCCCTCTCTTTTTTTTCAAACAAGTTTTATGCACCATGGTGTGGCCATTGTAAAAAGCTGGAACCGATTTGGAATGAAGTTGGTCTTGAGATGAAAAGCATCGGTTCTCCAGTGAAAGTGGGAAAGATGGATGCTACTTCCTATTCCAGTAAGCAGCTACTCGGTTTATTGTTTTTCTGTTCTCGTAACGCAAGTGTTTTAATTACAGGAAGCAGTATTTAAGGTAACAGGAAGAAGAGATCAGACAAGTTAGATGGGTTAACTGTTGAACGTGTGATACGCAATCTCTGTTAATCTTGTGCTTAATGCAGATGTAGAAGCCCCTGTTCCTACCGGGAGCCCACTTGAGATAATCAGTTGCCTGAGACAGCTATAGGAGATGGAGTGGTGAACCCTGGATGTCGCTGTGAGTGTGAAGGAGGAGAGTTTGTTGTCTGAGCAGCCTGAGTGGTGTGGTAGAGGAGTCCACAGGAGCTCGAAGGATGAGGGGAGCTAACATACACGCAAGTGGGAATCAGGAGAGTTCTCACATTAGAGAGGGTATTACAGCGAAATTGTAGAGCTGAAGATGAGTTCAGCCAGTCTGTACCAGAGACTAGAATGTCTTCAGGCAGAGGCTGGCAGACCGCAGCCCCGGACAGTCTGGCCCCCGCCCGCTTTGTGCATGGAGCTCTGCTGGACCAGAGTCACTCCTGTGTTTACAGTTGTCTCTGTGGCTGTTTTTGTGACCCAGAGGCAGAATCAAGTAGTTAGAACAGAGACTGTCGCCCCACAAAGCCTAAAATGTTTATTATCAGACCCTGTACGGTTAAAATTTACCAATACCTGTCTTAAAGGATTTGGGAAAAGGCAAAATTAAGTTCAGAGAATATGAGGTGTCACACAGACTTGGGGAGAGCATGGCTCAGAAAGTAGATCAGATCCCACTCTGCCTGCTGCTGTTTTCCGTAGCCCAGGGAACATTTCTTAGCATTTAACAAATCGCTAAATTTGATTTCTACACCAGTAAGTGTTTAATTATGATGCATTTTATATTGGTTGTTTTGAGATTAAAATGATATAGCACATGTACAATCCCTTGTAGTTTGCAATAAAATGTAGGTTCCTTTTTCCATTAATTAATGAAGAAAGTGGAAGTATGACATACGAAATGCGTATTTCATTTTAGGAAGTGAGCATTGTACTCTGGGTATAAATTTAGAAGACAAACCTATGTTTTAAATCCAGGTCAGTCATCTCTTACTTTTGTAGCTTTGGGGAAGTGTTACCCTCTCTGAATGTTAGTTCCCTTGTCTGTAAATGAGAGAGTGATCATTCTCAAGGTTGTGAAGATTGTATTAATATTTCTTCTTCAAAAGCCTGGGCACAATGGCTTGCACTTGTCAAGTGCTGAGGGATAATACCAGACTTTAAGAGCCTCTCAGGTGGGACAAGGTGTTTTGGGTTTTGTCAATAGAGCGCTAACACACATTTTTGAGAAGGCAGATGATTTGATAAAAATGCCTTTGGCAGAAACATGTAAGATGAAAAGAGCAGTTATAGGCAAAAAGATTATTTAAGCCGACTTTTGTATGCATCTTGATATAGGATACTGGGAGGCCAGACTTGAGTGTTGGCAGGGGAGTAAAGAGACAGTAATTCTTAATAGACATTTGCAAGGGTTAAATCACAGATGTGATAGATTGGCTCTGGTATAAAGAATAACAATTGAAAATATTAGTGTAAGAGTCTTAGCAAAACCTACACTGAACTATATTACCATTACCAGGAAAAAAACAATTACATTTAATTCTGTGTTTTTATGTTAGTAGCTGTTCCAACTTTGCGGTGTTTTGCTTTATTGATGCTTGGGAACATGGGGAGCTAGAGTGCAGGTGAGATATTAGAACGAGAATTGTTGAGTCACACAGGTGAACTGCTGCGACTTTAGGAGGGGGTGAGATGGATGGTAAGAAGTTAGAAGATAATATGGTTGAGTGGATATTTCTTGATATAATCTTTTACAGTGTTTAGAAATCACTCCTTTTAACTGTTGTGAAAAGTAAATGCTTGTCTAGGCATGTATGTTGATTAGACGTGCGTACACGTACACTTGTCTGTATAGTAATTGATTTGTTTCACTGAGTCAAAGGGTAGTCAATAAACAATAGTAAATTGTCTAGTAGTGTTTGATGTCAGCAATGGATGCATTTTTCACTGTATAGACCAAGAAGATATTTTTTGTGCTATGGAGAAAAATACCATCTTCCTTAAAAAAAAAGTTGTTAAGTATTCAAAAACTACTGTTGAGAGATTACAAATAGATTTTTGGCATATAATTCTTACAGCTTTCTTGAATATTTCAGGGCACTCACATACAGGCATTTTGGTAGAACTTAGACTCAAACAGGTGAAGAAATTGCATTTTCTTTTCAGGCTAGAGGCAGTGTTCTGCCTCTAACCATGGAGCCCTGGAGGACTGGCAGTTTCCTACGTGTCTTTTCCATCTCCATAGGTGGCTTTGCAGATGGTTATGGCATCAGTGTTTCCCAGCGTTTAGTGTGCAGGCTACCTGTGTTAGAATACCTGGGTGCTCAATATGAATTCAGATTCCAAAGGCCCACACCTCCTCTACCAAATGAAAATCAGATTGAGTCATGAGAATCTGTATTTTTAACATGGACTTCAGGTGATTCTTGAGTTAGAGAATCACAAAGTAAAGTATAATTTTGATGGATTGTTAAGGGATTTCAGTTTGGCGTGGGATAGTAGTATTCAGTGATCAAGTAGAGAAAATCTCTCAGACTACTTGAGGGTCGCTTAGTTCTCAATCATGTAATTGCAGTGATTGAAATAAACACCATCATATTCAATCCAGCAAGTCTCTGTGTATAGACTTGTTGAATGGAAGAGATTTGAACTTTCCTGATTTATCCTGCAATATGTATTTGGAATTGTATCAGATATTTCTTGATGGCGTGGTTTTAACTATTTATACAACTTCTTAGTGTTATTTGATGTATTACGTCCAGTGTAAATTCAGATATTACTTTGGCTTTCTTTTTCTACATATTCCTTAAAAAATGAGGACAAAAAGGTTCTCATCCAAAAGTTAAAATGTTACGATGTTACCTGTAATCACATACTTATTTCTATTATGAAACCACTGAAAATTCCACTTATTCCTCTGCCTGAGTGTGACATCATTTTATATAAAGATCATATTTTACCTCTCTGTGATGTATAAACTTTCAGGGGCATTTGGCCAATAAGATTCTTATTCTCATTCCGTGATTGCAGATACATTTGCAGATCAGTCGTACGTTTCTAGAGTATAACGCTTCTAGTCAGTGACTGTATTTCAAGGTTGTTCCGACTTGGTCCGGTGGACATTTGGGGCCAGATGACATTTTCGGGGGAGAAGAGTTTCTTGTGCATTGTCGGATGTTCAGCCCCGACCTTTGCCTCTCCTCCCTGGATGCTGGTAGCTCCCTTCTCCTCCCTCCCCCAGCACTGTCAGCTGAAATTCTATCAGGGATGGAAGTTAATGTTCAAAGAACCGAGTGGCTAAAGGGTGGGTGGCATTAACTCCATCTTATAGGCAAGAAAATTGAGGTTCTAGGAGATTAAGTGATGGCACAAAGTGTGGAGCTGGGATTCTCTCACTGCAGCCTGTTACGAGAACTGTAACATCAGCTATACAATTCCACCACCATTTTTCTCATTGATTGCCCATTTCATTTTCTTTATTTGATGTGTGTACAGATTTTACACTGAATTATGTAAGCAGTTGCTACTGGGTATACCCTCCCTCTCCAGATCAGTGACATTTGTCTCTCTATTTTGGCACTTCTTGATTAGGTGCAGCTGAAGGTAATCAGGGTTTATGTTTGCCTGCCTTCTTAATTTGAGGTGAGGAGCATTAAGAACATATTTACTCACATAATCTATATTTTTACTCGGAAGAAGGCAATTTCAATAACAACAGTATTCAGTTAGAATATCCTTGACCCAGAAGTATTTGCAAATGATATGACCAATAAGAGTTTAATACCAAAATATAGAAACAGCTTATAAAAAAAAAAAACTACCTGATTAAAAAATGGGCAGAAGACCTAAATAGACTTTTCTCCAAAAAAGACATACAAATGCCTACAGGCATGTGAAAAGATGCTTAACATCATTAATTATTAGAGAAATGCAAATCAAAGCCACAAAGGCATGTCGTCTCTCACCTCTCAGAATGGCCATTATCAAAAAGTCTATAAATAACTAATGTCGGCGAGGATGTAAGTGTATTGCAGGTGGGAATTAAATTGATAAAGCCACTTTGGAAAACAGTATGGAGCTTCCTTAAAAAACTAAAACTAGAACTACCCTATGATCCAGCAGTCCCACTCCTGGGTATATATCTGGAAATATGAAAACTCTAATTTGAAAAGATAAATGCACCCCAATTAGCAGCAGTATTTATAATACCTTAGACATGGAAACAATCCAAGTGCCCATCAACAGATGATTGGTTTAAGAAGATGTGATATATATATAGAGAGACACACAGTGGAATATTTAGTCATAAAAAAGAGTGAAATTCTGCCATTTGCAGCAACATGAATGGATGTAAAAAGTAGTATGCTTAGTGAAATAAGGTAGACAAAAAATGATAAATATTGTATGTTATCACTTGTTTGTGGAGTCTGACAAATAAAACCAGTGTATATATTAATATCAAAACTGAAAGGGACTCACAGATAATAGAAAACCAAGTATGGATGCCAGGAGGGAGAGGGAAGCAAAGAGGGGCGAGATAGGAACGTGGCGTTCAGAGCTACAAACCAGTGTGTAAATAAGCAACAAGGCTATATTGTACAGCACAGGGAAATATAGCCATGTTTTATAGTAACCTTAGATAGAGTATAATTATAAAAATATTGAGTCACTATGCTATAGCTAATATAATATTGAAAGCCAACTGTACTTCAATTATATATATGTATGTGTGTAACACTTGACAGAATTAAGTCCTAAGTTAGAGATAGGCACAGATAAATTATGTAATTGGTCTAAGCTCACAGGGCTATTCAAAGACAGGACCTGTTCTCCATACATACACACCAAGTTTTTCTTTTTGTCACCCGTATTGTTTGTGTCATCTCTAGTGAAAGCCATGGTCGGTCACTGCCCACAACCTTCTGGTCACCCCTCTTCATGTTTAAGGGAGAAGGTCTAGAGTTGAAAAAAGAAGGAGGAGAGATTTTCGGTACTATTTGTCACAAATTCACTTTGTCTTTTTCTTACGTATTGGTGCGGCGGAGAGTAACCAAGATTAATGATTACTAAAGTTCAAGTTCAGTCGCGCAGTCGTGTCCGACTCTCTGCGACCCCATGAATCGCAGCACGCCAGGCCTCCCTGTCCATCACCATCTCCCGGAGTTCACTCAGACTCAGTCCATTGAGTCCGTGATGCCATCCAGCCATCTCATCCTCGGTCGTCCCCTTCTCCTCCTGCCCCCAATCCCTCCCAGCATCAGGGTCTTTTCCAATGAGTCAACTCTTCGCGTGAGGTGGCCAAAGTACTGGAGCTTCAGCTTTAGCATCATTCCTTCCAAAGAAATCCCAGGGTTGATGTCCTTCAGAATGGACTGGTCGGATCTCCTTGCAGTCCAAGGGACTCTCAAGAGTCTTCTCCAACACCACAGTTCAAAAGCATCAATTCTTCGGCGCTCAGCCTTCTTCACAGTCCAACTCTCACATCCATACATGACCACAGGAAAAAAGTGATTGGTAAATCAGCACCCAGTTTTTTTCTACCCAACTGTCCTAAAAAATATTCTGGAAATAAAATGAACAGAGGGAGCGATTATGTGAGTAAATACAGTATACTTTGCATAAATTAGGATAGTTGTATAAATATACTGTATTTTGTCTACTGAGAATATTTTATTTCTTTTTTTCTGTCCCAGTTACCTTAAATCTGTAAAGTAGTATAGTTTTGATTTTCTATAGTGATTACTATGCCTCTTAAAGTCGTCTAATTCTCTATTGTTTCCTTATTTTCGTTACTATTTTTTGTTTTCCTTAAAAAGATGCCATTGTAGTGACTGTATCTCATTTTAATTATGTGAGGATTTCACAGTAATCTTTGAAGTAACTGAAATTATTAATACTCTAGGTTATTACAAAAGCAGAAACTTTTAAAACAAGTAGTGATGCTTTTAGATCATAAATTATTTTTGCAATTACAGTTCATGTCTTTAAAATTAAAGTACAAAGCAGTTCTTTTAAGACTCAGAAAACACTAACGGAAGAGATGGGCCTTTTTTTGGAGAAATATGTGTCCTGTAGATGAAGTCAAATGAAGAGTGAGACTTTATTTATATATGTGTGGGTATATATATATATATTTTTTTTTAAAAAAACAACATCTTTTAAAATAAATACTTTAGAGATAAAATTTACTCTTTTGGAATTTATTTTTTATTTTGTCATAGTATTTTTGTGTAAGTCATAAGTTGGATTATCAAGTAATTATTTTGTATAAGAATGTCATGTTTTCTCCTTTTTATGTATTTACATTATTTTTTAAGACATATCTATGTGGGTCTGTATAAGTATATATTTTTTTTTAAGTAAAAGGCTCATTTATTACCTAGTTTCTCATTTTTAAAAAATTTAGAATTATTTATTCTTTTTCTTATCAAGGCATTGCTTCAGAGTTTGGAGTTCGAGGTTATCCAACAATTAAGCTGTAAGTTGAGTGTTGTATGTTTATATGTGTATTTTTATTAGTTCACTCTACTTACATTTTATTACATTAATTGAAGACTTGGGTTCAGCAGTTCTTTCTAGGTGCGGTGTGGTCCAGGGAGAGGGATCCATCTGTGCTTTTCTTTGCACTTAATGTGTGGTTTAAGGCTAATTCACCAAATGTGTTTTGAGTTGGACTGTGAGAGGCACTTAGCAGGACAAGGTGTACAGTTGTAAATTACAACAGGTCTTTTACTCCTCAGGTACTCAAGAGTGTATTTTGTTTAACTTGTGAATCCTATCTCGTAACAAATTTTACTTTTCTATAATTAAAATAGACCTATTTCATTAGAGGTGAAAGAAAAAGAGAATAAAATTGATGGGTGTTAGTTATCCCTGTAGATTTGACCACATCTGTCACAGAGCACATACAGTAAAAAATATCTTGTGATAATTCTAAAGGCCTTGTTTTGTAATCATGGTTTTATTTAATTTTCTCATGAGTTTAATCCTGATCTCATCCTTATTTTGGTAATATGAAGACTTAGGGAATTACTTGGAAACTTATTTTTGTAATAAAGTAAGTTATTTTTTTAATTACTTGGGTTCTTTTTGGCCTCCCTCCTTCTCCCACTGTTTGCTAAGCCTCTTAGTTACCTGCGTTCAGTTAATTATCTTTTTTATTCTTTTGGTTTAATTATAGGTATTCTGTTGCGCTTTCATAACTTTTAAAATTTCAGTTAGTTTGACACAATTCATTGGCAAGATTTTAGAAGATTATCTAATTTTCTAGAAGAAGTGTTTTTAATGCATTGTTTTACTCTGTAATCTTGGCGCATTTATCACGTTACTCTGTTATATTGCTTAAAATTGGTTTTATATTTACCAAAATATTTTTAATTCCCTGTCCTTTCACTGACCTTTTAATAGAGAAGATAGTAAGACTTATGCTTTGAGTTCCTTACCATGAATGTGTATGTTTTTCATTTATTAAAAGGCATAAATATATGCAGCTATCAAACAGAGTGAAATATTTTCACATAATTTTAGAAAAATATAGTTTTTTTCTTTGCATTTTGAGTTGTTGATCCCCTGAAGGCAGTGTTCAGCTGTTTTTTCCCCATGATTATGCTGCTTCTAAAACTCCATTTACTGTTTTCTATGCTGTAATTTGTGTAACAATAGAGGGTGATTATCATTAAATATGAAAACAGTTAATGTAAACTTTTATCTTCTTTTCTTCTTTTAAGATTAAAAGGAGACCTAGCATATAATTACAGAGGACCACGAACAAAAGATGATATAATTGAGTTTGCTCACAGAGTGTCAGGGTAAGTTTGTATTATGGCAGGCCTTTATGATAATCAGTATTTGAAAGTTAAATGTATTTTAATAAACTGCACTGAATATACATATTTTAGGTTTTTAAATAAAATTTGTCTATGAGGAGAGACAAAGCATATGCAAAGAGCTTCTCAAGAAAAATAAAGGGGCCCATGATTTATGTTACATACTTGTTGACCTCACTCACATTTAAATTTATCTTGTGTATAGAAGAGCTTTTCCCCAATGGATTTTTTTTAATACATTTTCAAGACTTGATTACTTCTAACGGCTTTGTGGACCTTAATTTTTATTTTATGATGGTTTTGCCTTTGTATGACCTGGTTTACATTATTTTGCTCATTGTCTAGTTTCAGTGTTTAGAGAAACCCCACAGCATGATGTTCTGAATAGTGTTAGACTTTAATCCCTAGCCTGTGATATGTGAAGATGCTTTTGAGATGTAGCTAGATTCTTTCCCTCATCTTTCACATGCTCCTGTATGCCAGCTGTGAGATACTGTTGCATATTTTGCTTAGAATATAATGTAATTAGAACCCAGAGATCTTTTTGAGTTTCAGATCTCTGAAGTTTTACTGCTAAGAAAACAAATTTTGTCTTTCCTTTTGGTTTGAATCTGGTGATTTTTTTTTTTTTAATCTACATCTTGCTAGCATATATAGAAAGTTGGTGCATATAATTATTTAGTAGGATTATGTATAACTTCTTGAAGAGAACATTTATCAAAGTAGGTTACTTTGAAAACATAGTAGCTTATGAATTTGACAGGATGTAATATATTGATAGCTCTAAATAGTTTTAAGTTAAATTGAAATACTAGGGTGGATTTGTTGGGTGGCATGATACTGTCTAGCTTAAATTATTTGAGAAAAGACACAGAATTAGGAATGATCTTTGAATATTAAAGTTTGCAAAGCTTTGTTAAAGTATAATTTTTACTGTATTTTCTTACTGATTGCATGTTTCATTTTATTTGCTTTGTGAATAATTTTGAGGTAACTTTATATTATATGAGGGGGTCTCTAGTAGGATTACTTTATTCCCCTGTGGTTTAGGTTAGTCTTTATGTTTTGGCAATTTTAAGATGGCCTTCTCTGATGTAACCAGGACTGAATCTACTGCAAAGGAAATTTCAAGAATCACTTTTGGAGTTGCGTCACTTACCAGTTAATTACTCACGCATGAAAATAGAGACTAGAATAGAGTGATGCAATGCATTTAAAGAACTGTGCGTTTTGAAAATATGTTTGCCTTTGCAGAATACATCTTGTTCTTTTTGCAAATGTGATGGAATAAAAATCCTATAGACCACATTTAGAAGAAGACTGCCTCTTAGCTTTTAATAATATTTCATAAGTCATATGTTTTATAGTCACCTTTGATGTAGTTCATTTCTCAGTTTATTTGGCTTTGAAATATATAATAAAACTTCTTACAGTTTTGTTTTCATAAAATTCTTATATGCTACCATTTTCCATTTTATTTTTCCTGAGAAGAATAACATACTTAGGAATATTTTAGATTTTAATCTTTATAGGGTGTTTTAAAACTACATAGCATTTAAATGAACAGAGTAAGACATAAATATTCTAAATATAATGTTATTAACTCCTAGAATAGTATATTTCACAGTGTGTTTGTGTGAATGACCTTTTGAAAGGGAGAAAAAAATTACCTCTCACGTGGATGGTTTGTATTTAGCTGAGGATTCTAAATGGATTATAGTCCCATCTTTGCCTATCCAAACATTGGTTAAAGTGATATTCTCCAGAGGGACATATTTAAAGCTTATTTTTTAAAGTGGTAGATCAAATTGTAGGTACTGTGTTTTAATAGTGGTCATGGGCTATAGTTTATACGATTTATGTTGATTGAATGATATACTTAAAATGCAATTCATACAGTAATAAAAGTTTGTGATGTTAGGCATGATGGGCTGACATAAATAGAAATAAAGTATGTACTAGTTTTAGTTCAAGTACAAGGTTTTTTCCATTTGTTCTATTTTCAAACAGGGCTCTAATTCGGCCACTTCCAAGTCAGCAAATGTTTGAACATATGCAGAAGAGACATCGTGTATTTTTTGTTTATATAGGTGGAGAGTCACCTCTGAAGGTTCAAATGATTTTATTTTTTAATCCATAAAACAGATGTATTATAATTTAATTTTCTGTATAATGAAGACTTTCAAGAAAAACTCAGGACTTATTTCACCCTTATTAGGAATACTTTAGTTCAATCTAAGTGTTTTTTATAATAAAAGCATTTTGTTGTATACCCTCTGTAGTGTTTGCCTTCATGAAACAATTGAGTAAAAAGTGGGTGGATATTGCCTACCTTAGTCTTTCTTCTGTTCTTGACCTGTTTATTTAAATTCTGTATTGCTTTTCAGCGTTTTGAGACTTGGAGACTGCAACACGCAGTTGAGTGTAATAGGCAAAAGCTCACTGTTTTAAGATTATTGTATACATGTATGTGTATGTTTGCATGTGTGGACATGCACTTCTCTCTTCACTAGCAAATTAATAAATATAATTTGAGCTTGTTTTGTTTAATGAACGTTATTTGAAGGTGTATAAAAGCACTTAGTTATAATGATCTTTTGCCTAAGAAACAGTTTATTTATGTTTAATCTTTCCACGTGAAAGGATTTAAGGTAGCAAATTGTCCTGATCTGTTAATACTTAGCAGTGGTACTACTTGCTCTGAATGTTTAATGAGGAATGAGTTTTGATCTTGGTTACTATTTAAAAGTCACCTTTTTTCTGTTTGTATCTTCACAGGAGAAATATATTGATGCTGCTTCAGAATTAATTGTATATACATACTTCTTTTCCGCCTCAGAAGAAGTTGTCCCTCCGGTAATATTTAAAGTTGAATTTTAAGTAATATGTTAATATGTATATTCAACAACTGTTTATTGTCCTTTAATCATTGTGGCATGCACAGTTTTAAATCCTGGATTATTGATGACAACCAAAGTCATCAGGACCCTCATAGAGTAGAGGTTCTGTTCTTGTGGATGGGGAAGTGGATTAAATTTTAGTATTGTAGATGAGTTTTTCTTTGCTTGGGTCCTCAGGAAACAAAGCTATAAACAAGATATCATAACTGCTTTAAGAAAAAAAATAATTAGGCACAGTGTAGTCATTTAGAGGTGGGATGGCTGCTCTTGATTGGTTGATCAAGAAGTGTCTGTCTGAGGAGAAAATATATTTGAACTGGGACTTATGGGACGTGAAGGAGCCACACACAGGTCTGTGGCCAAAGAAACAAGGACCAGGGGACACAAATGCTCTAGATGAGACCCTGCCCGGCACAGTGGGGTGACAGCAGTCGCCGCTGTGGCTGTACTGCAGTGAGAAAGGAGACGAGAGGCAGGCAGAGGCCAGTGGAAGCCTTGTAGGTCATGGCCACGCATGCGAAGGGCTAGGGAAGGACTTGGTCTCAAGTTCGTTTTAAGGACATTTCTCTGCTAAGTGCAAAAAAAAACTGGATCAGGATGAGACTCAGTCAGGACGATCAGCTGAGCTCTTGAAACAATCTAGGATTTAAGCGTGAAAGGTAGTAAAAGAATTAGGTAGAAGGGAAAGAGTTATGTTTGAAGATGGAATTGTTTGAGTTTGCCCTAGAGGAAAAGAGATGAATAAGAAGTCATTATACCTGTTCTCTTGGTAGTAATTCATTTTGATTGAGAAATAGTTGTTTAGGTTCAAACATGAAAAAACTCTAGCTGTGACTTTGAATTGCTCAACTGCAAAGTAAAGATGTGCTGTAGTAATTTAATAAAAGGATGACTCTAGGATTTTGGTTTGAACAACTGGGTAGGTAGATGGTGATGTTACTTATGAGCTTGGGAATACTGGGCAAGGAACAAATTAAGAGTATGGGAGGAATGATCGAGTTTTGAAGGTTTATTTTAAGTTGACATTAAGCATCCAAGTACAAACATCAAATAAGTTTTTGGATATAAGGGTTGGGAGTTAAGTCATAGCTGCATAAATAATAAAATTCTCAAACGTGGAGTGCAAATTTGGGGAGGGTGGTGGGTAGAAGGTCCCAGGTCCTAAAGATAGCAGAGAATAATGAGATAAACTCACCAGTAAAGTAGGAAAACAAGGTGAAAGGGAAGCCAGGATACAAGGTGTGTAAGAGAAGAGTGCCAGTTGTGCAAGATGCTTGTGAAACACCAAGATTAGGAGAGGGGGGAACAGTGGTGTTTGTTCCCGTGGAGGTAGTTGATGGTTTTAAGAGAAACGGTTTCAGAGGAGTAATGGGCACAGGTGCCTCACTGTTGTGTGATTTCAGGGAATGGCTCACTCAGGGATGCCCTTGGAAGGGAGAGGTGCAGGATGTTCTGAAATGCTCCAAGAGCATCATTGTGGATGGGTGACTAGCGGCGTGCTTGATGGCAGAGCCTCTCCTGAGAGCTTCACTGCTGCCCCTCAGTGGCTGTCTTCATGGTGCTGTGGCATTTTTTAATGCAGTGTAACTAGATCATTCTGTATCAGCTGAGACATACCTCCCTCTCTTTTAATCTGTTCTTTTATTTTTATTTTATTTTATTTTTTTTACTGATTTGTTCATTGTTATGTTCAGCATTACCACACTCAACGTAGTAATGCTCTGTGGCTTACCCAAGTTACACCTTTCCTGCTCTGATGCTGATTTCTCTGCTGTAATTTTTCTCTTTTAGTACAACACAGCTCCCCTGGTAGCTCAGCGGGTAGAGAATCTGCCTGCCATGCAGGATACCTGGGTTCGATCCCTGGGTTGGGAAGATCTCCTGGAGGAGGGCATGGCAACCCACTTTAGTATTCTTGCCTGGAGAATCCCCATGGACAGAGGAGTCTGGCGGGCTGCAGTCGATGGGGTCGCAGAGAGTCAGACATGACTAAACACAGCACAGGGCTAAGAAGCAGGCACCCACTGAATGAATTTCTAATTTATTGCCATTATGAGTTCTCATTCATGATCCAGGTTACCGTCTAAGCCCGCTCTCACCTTTCCCATATGTTAGTATCTCTTACTCTCCGGTGAGATGGTGAGGCATCCTGGATTCACAGGAAGCCGACTCGCAGGCGCAGTGAGGGAGTCTTTGTCACACAGCCTGGGAGCTGGGGGGAGGACAGGCCTCTGCTGCCTGCTACCTCTGCCCCAGCTCCTCTGCCATTTCAGCGTGCGCCTGGACCCCACTTCTTGTGATATCTTTGTCTGTTAGTACCTCTAAGAATATTCCATGGTTCCTCCATAGCAGACAGGGCACGTACCAGGGAATGTATCAAGAGGTAACAAGTCCGGTCACTGGATGAGCTTGAGATTGACTGTGTTCTTTTTAACCGTTTGTAACTTTTTTGTTAGCATTGTGAGTTTGCCCCCAAGTATCTTTCAATGCTTTTAAAACTCATGGTGACCAACTGAAAATTTTTTACTGTCAAACTCATTTGCTCTTCTGGTTTATGCAGTATGTGACCCTAAAAGAGATGCCCGCCGTGCTTGTTTTCAAAGATGAAACCTATTTTGTTTATGATGGTAAGTTCCAGCGTTTTAACTGATGTAAAATAAAACAGCTTATAATTAAAATGCCGTGTCTATTACATGCCTTAGATGTTGACGTCAGATGCACCTACTGTTTACAAAACCCATTAGTTCAGTGACTGCTGGGTTTTTCTTACCCTTCAACTTCATGTTTTCCACTCAGTGGTCTTTCATTCTGAGTTTCCTTACAATAAATTTCTTTCTCTGTTTTTGATCAGATCATTTGCCTTCTTTATAAATGAGCCCTATGCAGTTTCTCTACATTACTTTAAAATATTCAGAATTCATTTTAAAAGGGTCTGACATTTGAGACACACAAAGAAGTGGAAGAAATAAGCCATCTTCCACAGTGAAGCCTGCTTATCCTGCCTTTTCGTTGTTGTTGATAATGCCAGGAGCATGGGGATGAAGCTCAGGGGGAGTGGTGTATTTCCTAAGGAGTTTAGTTTTATCACTGTCGTGTATAATCTTTAGAAAATTCGACCTGGAGTGGAGAGTGCGACTCAGTAATAACTTCTCGTTTTACGTTTACTCTCCTGAGTCATCAGTCTGAATCCATAAATACTTTCAGGTTTGCACTACATTACTTATTTTATAGGTGTGATAACTTGAAAATGTTCTGTTTAGCAAGTGACCGAAAAAGCACATCTTTCAAGAAGTCGATAAATCAAATCTTCCTCCAAACACATTGGTAGGCGTTTCCATCAGCTGCTTTTTCATGCAGTTGTCATCATTTTTCAGGCTTATATTTATAATCAGGACATAATTCTCTTGGATATTATATTTCCTGTCAGAGGAAGTATATGATGTTAGAAAAGGGCTAAAATACTGTGTTTGACATTATATGTGATTTTGTTTTACATAAGGAAAAGGATGTCATAAAATACAGAAGAGCAAAGAAATTAGAGTAAAAAGTTGTCCATAAGGACATCACCCAAGAATAATGATCAGCCCAGGAAAACTATTTAGTAGGAGTATATATATGCCTTCATTTTATCATTCTGTCAGTTTTCTTACATACTTCATTTTTTGTAGTATTATAGTCATGTTATATTATTTTGCCACCTGCTTTACCCCTTAATTATTATAATTTTTAAAAAATCTATAAATGGCCTTCCTCAGTGTGTACCATAATGATTTAAATTACTTCTTGTTTAGGGTATTTCAGTTATTTCCTATATTTTTATTTATCTTTTGCTGTGTTAATGATGCTGTAATTATGAATTGTTTTGTATATTAATCCTTTTTTTACATTTGATTGTTTGCTTCGACTAGCTTTCTAAAAATGAAGTTTATGAATTTAAGATTATTATGGTCTTGTGTCAGGCATTTTATAAATACTGCTAGATTAAACATTGTAAACATTTTAATGTCATATTTACACTCTAATTTATTAACTTTGTTTTAAAGAGTATGAAGATGGTGATCTATCATCTTGGATCAACAGGGAGAGGTTTCAGAATTACCTTACGATGGACGGCTTCCTCTTGTATGAACTTGGAGACACTGGTAACAGCATATGTACAACTCTCCATCACTCTACAAAGCTTCTCCTTAATTGATTACATAAATCTGTAGGAAATAAGTTTTTAATTTCTATTTCATAATATCATTCCTTCTTTCAGACCTGAATGCCAGTTCAACTTTATGAGAATATAGATGAATATTACCAAAGAACATACATGTGAATAAAGATTAGCTAGAAAGAATCAGTGGTGACAGGGAAAACAGAGCCTGGATAATAAAGAAACAGGAAAAAAATAACCACCAGAAACCTGTCCTCAGAAGACTGATTTTGTAATAGAATTTGGAATATATTACAAAATATCACAACCTTGGAAAGCACACTTCTACTTGTGCGGAAAATAAGGGTGTCAGGTTGGCATGGTTTCTTGAAATTACATGCTCGAAAATGATAAGCAAAGCAAATACAAATATAGATGCAGAAAGAAAGCTGTAAGAAACTAGCTGAATGGTCTCAAATAGATGTACTACAAAAATTATAAGAAGCCAACCACGTGTTAGGAAGAAGTGCTTTGTTACTTTGTATTAATTTTCAACAAAATACTTATTTTCATCATGTGAGTTGTGTGAAGGAATGCAGTTTGAGTATATGAATTGTTAAATATTTACCATTATTGGGGCTTTCCTGATAGCTCAGTTGGTAAAGAATCTGCCTGCAATGCAGGAGACCCCGGTTCAATTCCTGGGTCGGGAAGATCCACTGGAGAAGGGATAGGCTACCCTCTCTAGTATTCTTGGGCTTCCCTTGTCACTCAGCTGGTAAAGAATCTGCCTGCAGTGCAGGAGACCTAGGTTCTATCTCTAGGTTGAGACGATCCCCTGGAGAAGGGAATGGCTACACACTCCAGTGTTCTGGCCTGGAGAATTCCATGGACTGTATAGTCCAGTTAGTTCAGTTCAGTCGATCAGTCGTATCCAACTCCTTGTGACCCCAATGAACCGCACGCAGCACTCCAGGCCTCCCTGTCCATCACCAACTCCCGGAGGCCACCCAAACCCGTGTCCATCGAGTCGGTGATGCCATCCAACCATCTCATTCTCTGTCGTCCCCTTCTCCTCCTGCCCTCAGTCTTTCCCAGCATCAGGGTCTTTTCAAATGAGTCAGCTCTTCGCATCAGGTGGCCAAAGTATTGGAGTTTCAGCTTCAACATCAGTCCTTCTAATGAACACCCAGGACTGATCTTCAGATGGACTAGGTGGATCTCCTTGCAGGCCAAGGGACTGTCAAGAGTCTTCTCCAACACCATGGTTCAAAAACATCAGTTTTTCGGCGCTCAGCTTTCTTTATAGTCCAACCCTCATATCCATACATGACCACTGGAAAAACCATAGCCTTGACAAAACAGACCTTTGTTGGCAAAGTAATGTCTCTGCTTTTTAACATGCTTGTCTAGGTTGGTCATAACTTTCCTTCCAAGGAGTAAGTGTCTTTTAATTTCATGGCTGCAGTCACCATCTGCAATGATTTTGGAGCCCAAAAGAATAAAGTCGGATACTGTTTCCACTGTTTACCCATCTATTTCCCATGAAGTGATGGGGCCAGATGCCATGATCTTCATTTTCTGAATGTTGAGCTTTAAGCCAACTTTTTCACTCTCCTCTTTCACTTTCATCAAGAGGCTTTTTAGTTCCTCTTCACTTTCTGCCGTAAGGGTAGTGTCATCTGCATATCTGAGGTTATTGATATTTCTCCCAGCAGTCTTGATTCCAGCTTGTGCTTCCTCCAGCCCATCATTTCTCATGATGTACTCTGCATATAAGTTAAATAAGCAGAGTGACAATATACAGCCTTGACATACTCCTTGTCGCAACGAGTCGGACGCAACTGAGCGACTTTCACTCACTAATTGATATTTACATTTTGAGGGTGGGAGGTAGGTTGGAATTTATCACTTGATGTTAAATAATTCTGGATTTCATTCTTAAACATAATATGTTTAAAATAATTGGAATTGGATTTAGAAGCTATATACTGTTTTCTTGTTTGTAAGTACAGTAATAATTGGAAAGTATGTATAATTAGGATTATTGAATTTAGATATGTCATTCTTCATTTCAGGAAAGCTTGTGGCTATCGCAGTAATTGATGAGAAAAATACATCAGTTGAACATACCAGGTATAGTGCCTTGAAATAGTTTTAAGCTTCAGCTATCATCCAGTTCAGACTTTAGATGGCCTTCAGATAGACTTGATGTGGTATCTTACTTTCCTGCAGCATTAAACATTGGATAAAGCAGCAGATACTATAATTGAATAATTTTATTTTTTCAAGCTGACAAGATGGAATGTTCATGTGTGTTTTATTTTCTTACAGATTAAAATCAATTATTCAGGAAGTTGCTAGAGATTACAGAGACCAGTTCCACAGGTGGGTGTTTGCATTCTGGAAAGCTCCATTAACTTTGTTTCATTATGTTTTGTAATACAGTAAAGTAAAAGTAAGGAGTGTTCCATACTTTCAAAGATGAATCAAGGAGCTGAAATGAATTACAGCATGTTGCATTTCATTATGAATTATTTGGAGTTGAAGTTTGTTGATACATGTCTTAGAAGTTAGAAAAAAACAAAAACCTTCTAATTTGATTCATACCTGTGTCTTGTTAGGATTTAGGGTAAGTGTGTGGTAAGAAAACATGCCCATATACAAGCATATATTTCAGAGGTGTTGCGGACTTGGCTGCAGACCACGGCAATACAGCAAGTCACACGAAGTTTCTGTTTCCCTAGTGCATATACAAGTCATGTTTTGATATATGCTGTGGTCTGTTAAGTGTGCAGCAGCACTGTGTCTGAAAAAATGTCCATACTTTAAAAATGCCAATCATCACCTGATCTTCAGTGAGCTGTAATCTTTTTGCTGGTGGAAGGTTACCCCTGTGTTGAAGGTTGCTGACTGACCAGGGTGGTCAAGATTGGGGTGGCTGTGGCTTTTTCTGAAAATAGAACAATAACATCTCCCTCATGGATCAACTCTTCCTTTCCTGAACAACTTCTCCATAGCATTGACAGCATTTTGCCCACAGTAGAACATCTTTCAGAATCTGAAGTGATCCTCTCAAACCCTGGTCCTTTGTCAGCTAAGTTTATGTAATATTCTGAGTCCTCTAAATGTTGTGATTTCAACAGTCTTCGTACCTCTTCCCCAGGAGTAGATTCCTGGAACTGCTTTCTCTGCTCATCCATAAGAAGCAACTCCTCATCCACTCATATGTTATCACAGGATTGTAGCCTTCAGGCTCCATTCCTAACTCTAGTTTTCTGATTGTTCACTACATCTGTAGTCATTTCCTTCTCTGAAATCTTGAACAACTCAGAATTGTCCACAAGGGTTGGAATCTGCTTCTTCCAAACTCCTCTTGGTGTTGATATTTGATCTCTTCCCATGAATCATGAATGCTCTCAGTGGCATCTAGGATTGTGAGTCCCTGCCAGAGGTTTGCAGTTGACTGCCCAGATCCACCAGGTCTGTCACTGTTTGTGGCAGCTGTGGTCTCAGCAGATGTGCTTCTTCCTTAATAAGACTTGAGAGTCAGAATGACTCCTTGATCCAGGGGCTGGGGAATGGATGTTATGTTAACGTTAGCGGGAGGGAACACAACATTCATCTCATTGTATCTCTCCATCAGAGCTCTTGGCGGACCCAAGTGCATTGTCAACAAGCAGATAGTTTGAAAGGAATCTTTTTTTTTTTTCCTGAGCAGTAGGTCTCAACAGTAGGGCTTAAAATATTATTAAACCATGTTGTAAATAGATAGGCTCCACCCAGGCTATGTTGTCATAAAAAGGTGGGGTAGATTTAGCATAATTCTCAAAGACTTTTGATATTTTTAAAATGATAAATGAACATTGGTTTCACCTTAGAGTCACGAACTATGTTTGCCCCTAACAAGAGAGTCAGCCTGTCCTTTGAAGGTTTAAAAGCCAGGCATGGGCATCTCTTCTCTAGCTCCAGAAGTCTTAGATGGCATCTTCCCATAGAAGGCTGTTTCATCTACTCTGAGAATCTCTAGTTTAATGCAGCCACCTTCATTAATGATCTGAGCTGGATCTTCTGGATAGCTTGCTGTGGCTTCTACATCAGCTCTTGCTGCCTCACCTTGCACTTTGCTGTTATGCAGAAGGCTTCTGTCCTTAAGTCTAATAAACCACCCTCTGCTGGCTTCAAATTTCCTTTCCAGCTTCCTCATCTCTCTCAGCCTCCATAGAACTGAAGAGAGAGAGGGCCTTGCTCTGGGTTAGGCTTTGGTTAAGGAATGTTGTAGCTGCTTTGATCTTCTATCCAGAACCCCCAAAACTCTCCGTATCAGTAATAAGGCTGTTTTACTTGCTTGCCATTTGTGTATTCACTGGAATAGCACCTTTAATTTCCTTCAAGAACTTTCCCTTGGCATTCACAACTTGGCTGACTGTTTTGCCGCAAGAGGACTAGCTTTCAGCCTATCTCACCCTTCAACTTCCCTCCCTTTCTGAACTGGATCTTTTATAGCTTTTGATTTAAAGTGAGAGACATGGGACTCTTTCACTTGAACATTTAGAGGCCATTGTAGGGTGATTACCCCATCTGATTTCAACATTGTTGTGTCTCAGGGAACAGGGAGGCCAAAGGAGAGGGAGAAAGATGGGAGAATGGCTGGTTGTTGGAGAAGTCAGAACACACATAACATTTATTACTTAAATTGGAAGTCTTACATGGACACAGTTCATGGCACCCCAAAATCACAGCAGTAACATTATAGATCACTGCCCAAGGATCATCAGAGCAGATATAAAAAATAATGAAAAAGTTTGCAGTATTGTGAGAATTACGAAAAATGTAACACAAAATGAGCAAATACTGTTGGTAAAATAGCACTGATAGACTTACTTAATGGATTGCCAGAAACCTTCAATTTGTTAAGGGGAAAAAAGAAAAAAGCATACTATCTGGGAACTGCTACTGCTAAGTCGCTTCAGTCGTGTCCGACTCTGTGCGACCTCATAGACAGCAGCCCACCGGGCTCCCCCGTCCCTGGGATTCTTCAGGCAAGAACAACTGAGTGGGTCGCCATTGCCTTCTCCAATCTAGGAACTACAGTAAAGCAAAACCCGGTAAAATGAGATTGCCTGTTTAGTCATGCATTTGAGGTACAGTTCAGTGAGCTGCCACAAGTCAGATGCAGAAAGATGATGATTTTAACAAGAACTCAAAGAAAATGGAACCTAAAAAATAGGTGGTATTTTTCCTGTGTGCTGAGTCAGTATGTTACTGTCATAAGACAGTCAGTGTAAATCTTTTACTGCTTATTACTTGCTTATTATATCTTTTTTATGCTGAGCCTCTTAATGTTGTGTCAATTTTATATATATATATTTCTCCTCTTACATAGTATGAAACAAAATTGAAATGTCTTAAAATTTGCTTGTTCTATCGTGTTTATATCTCCAAAGCCAGTAAAATTGACACTTTTTAATATTGTATATAATTTATATGTTATGTGTTTACAGTATTTACATGCTTAGCAAACAGTAAGTTCAGCGCTTTGTATTTATTCTTTTTTTTTGTATTTAATATTGGTATCTTTATCTCTCTTCTTTTTGGTTGTTGATTAGGGATTTTCAGTTCGGCCATATGGATGGAAATGACTATATAAATACCTTGCTGATGGAGTAAGTAAAATGCTAAATGACTCAATGATTTTGCTACCAACTCTTCTTTGTTGTTTTGGCCACATTGTGTGGCTTAACAGGATTTTAGTTCTGTGATCAATGCTTGAACACATGCACCCACAGTAGGAGTGTGGGGTCCTAACCATCAGACCACCAGGGCAGTCCTGACTATCATTTTTTAAATTTCTGTTTTTCAAAGACAGGCAGAAGGACTAATAGCTGAAAGAAAGCAAACTTTTGTATATGTTAGTAAAGATACATTCCCGTTAAATATTTTTCTTTAGTTTTTAAAATCTGTATTTGAAACTTACTAAACTTTAAAATTCTCTATTCTAAAAATATACTCCCATTTTAATGTTGATAACAGTATTTTGGAAAGAATATCATCATTCAAAAATTCGTAAACTTTGTAGTTTCTGTCTAATATGCACCTTAGTTCAGTTTTAATGAATAAAACTTAATTAGAAAACTTTTAGCATTCAGGGATTAATTACTGTTCTAAAAGAATTTATTTTAACAGACTTTATCGGAAAACTATGCAGTTTTTATTACTGATTATGCTTATGGTATTAAGATATGATTTGTCACTTCAGAAAGTTGATATTATAAAACATTTACCAAACCTATACCAAATTAATAAATTTCAAATGAAGCCTGTTTGATTCAGTGGACATTTAGTGAGTATTTGCTGTATGTCACACACTGTGTTTGGCACTGCACTGCTGATGCAAAAAAGTGAGTAGATTATGGAGTCCCTGTCTTCAGATGTTTCCAGTTTGCTTGGTTAGACAGGATGATGGTTGCAGACTGTTTGAGAGCGTGAGAGATGCCCACTGCCGCCCTCATCCTGACGCACAGAAGGTGCAGGGGCTCAGAAAATGCTTGCCATAGGAGGCAGTAATTAAGAGGAGTTCTAAGGAATGAGAAGGTAGCTGAATGAAGAATGCAGAGAGGTCATTTCAGGCAGGGAGCAATAGACAGACACACGAGTATTTGGAAAATGGGTCTTAAGAAGAGCACAGGCGTGAAAATGGGGAAATCCCTCCAGAGCCTAAAATTACAAAGTTCAGTTCAGTTCAGGTGCTTGACTCTTTGGCCTCCATGGACTGCAGCACACCAGGCCTCCCTGTCCATCACCAGCTCCCGGAGCTTGCTCAAACTCATGTCCATTGAGTCGGTGATGCCATCCAACCATCTCATCCTCTGTCGTCCCCTTCTCCTCCTGCCTTCAATCTTTCCCAGCATCAGGGTCTTTTCAAATTCTTTGCATCAGGTGACCAAAGTATTGGAGTTTCAGCATTAGTCCTTCCAAGGAATATTCAGGATTGATTTCCTTTAGGATTGACTGGTTTGATCTTGCAGTCCAAGGGTCTTCTCCAATACCACAGTTCAAAAGCATCAATTCTTTGGTGCTCAGCTTTCTTTATGGTCCAACTCTCACATCCATACGTGACTGTTGGGAAAATCATAGCTTTGGCTTGTCGGTAAAGTGATGTGTCTCTGCTTTTTAATAGGCTGTCTAGGTTTGTCACAGCTTTTCTTCCAGGGAGCAAACGTCTTAATAATCTTAAAATTACAAAGTAAAGTAGCTTTATTCATTTATAATCAATTCATTCTGCTTATTCCAGTAAGAATTTGAGAGGGTTTACCAAAGATATAAAGTACCAGATTTATACATAATGAAGAAATCAAGACAAAATAAAATAAAATATCTATACAATTATTAAAGGTACTTGTTTGAATTTTTAATACTCAATACAAAGTATAAAAACATGGTTTACATATTTCCCATCACCTATATAATGACTGTTGCTTATAGGAGTTTGGTTGACCTTGTAGAGACAAAAGAAAACTTGCTATGCTGTGTAATCTTATAAAGGGGGCACATTGTAATGTGCTCAGTTATGTCCAACTCTTGGAGATCTCATGGATGGATGGTCGCACACCTAGCTCCTCTGTCCCTGGGATTCTCCAGACAAGAACACTGGAGTGGGTTGCCATTTCTTCCTCCTGGGGATCTTCCCAACCCAGAGGTCAAACCTGTGTCTCCTGTATTGGCAAGTGGATTCTTTACCATGTGCCACCTGGGAAGCCCCATATTACAATAGAAATATGTTTTAGAAGGATTTTGATGGAGAAGGAAATGGCGGCCCACTCCAGTATTCATGCCTTGAGAATCCCATGGATGGAGGAGCCTGGTAGGCTACAGTCCATGGGGTTGCAAAGAGTCGGACACGACTGAGTGACTTCACCTCACCTCACCAGGGAGAAAGCAATGGCACCCCACTCCAGTAGTTTTGCCTGGAAAATCCCATGGATGGAGGAGCCTGGTGGGCTGCAGTCCCTGGGGTTGCTACGAGTCAGACATGACGCTTTCACTTCCATGCATTGGAGAAGGAAATGACAACCCACTCCAGTGTTCTTGCCTGGAGAATCCCAGGGACGGGGGAGACTGGTGGGCTGACGTCTGTGAGGTCGCACAGAGTCGGACATGACCGAAGTGACTTAGCAGTAGCAGCAGGATTTTGTAATACTGCGTATAGTAAGGATTTCAATACAAGCACTTTTTATAATGTTCTTGGAGGCAAGCCAGTAAAGTGATGCAGTAGAACATTGTGAGCAAGAGGCCAAAGCAGTTTGCGCCTGATAAACGTCTCCTTGATTCTGGGTAATACTCAGAATTTCTAGAGACGGTGGACATTCCTTCAGGAGTATTATTTCTAACGCGAGTTATGTGATAGTAGAAGTTTTGCTACTACTATGGTTAGAAGTTTGTTCTTTTTTTTTTTTTTGAGAGAAGAGAGAAAGCATATAATGATGGTTATAATAGTAATTGAAAGTCCTCAGTGAGCACTTATGTGACCAACATTGGACTGGGTGATCAGCCTGTGTTTTCTGACTTTTACGCCGACTCAGTAAGGTGTAAGTACTATTCTTTCCATTTTATATAGATGAGGAAATGGAAATTTCTTAGAAGAAACTCAAGGAAGTTAACTAATAAGCCAAATGATGCCCAGCAAGTAAGTCAAAGAGACCCAGGCCCCGAATCCAGACCTCTCTTAACCCCAAAAGCTCCTCACCACTGTACCATCAGTACTGACACATAAGTTAGTGGAATTTAATCAGTATTTATGCCTAGGAGTTTTTAATTTAGGGCAAAATATATGATATTACATGATAGTTTAACATGGTAGCTTTGACTATGTTTTTTACTTTTTCTCCAAGGAAGTAGGGTCCTCTCAGACCTTTGGTGTGTTAAATTATTTTGTACTAGGTGTCTGTGAGATAGGATGAGGGGTTATTTTTCATTGATATTCAAATTGAATTATCTCAGAAAATATTGTTTCTAGTTCAGCTGTGTATTTTAATTTCTTCATAAAGTATCTTTTTGTAGGAAGACCAGATTCTTAATTCATTCCATAAAAATAGAATTTTGCTACTGATACAATATAATAATTGCTATTGTGAACAAGAATGAAGCTAAGATTATTTTTTAATTACACAGTTAATTATTGCCTAATAATACTGGATAATAAAGTACCCTAGTACCCGTTGGTATAAAACAGTAATCATTTATTCTCTCTTGCTTGTCTGGGCTTGGCTAGCCTTATCTGGGCACAGTCCCACGTGGCTCCAGGTTGCCAGTTAGGTCCAGGCCTCGCCTCCCTGTCGTCCCCATACTTGGCAGGTAGATCCTGTGCTTGTGGCAATCATGGGACACGCGATGTCCACCTTGTCTCCCTGGGAGAAGTGTGTGGTGTGGGGAGGGGTCGAGGATTATTAAGCAAGAAAGCAGCCTCCTGGACTCAGTTACTCATGTGGCGATCATACAGGGCTGTGGATTGTGTCTACTGCAGAGTTCTGTGCTTTTGCACAATAGGAGACACGCGAATACCCATAAACTGATACAGAGAGACACGCGAATAACCATGAACTGATACAAGTAGACACATGACTAACCATGAACTGATGCGCAGGTAGGCGCAGAATGAAGCCCCTTTCTATAATTATGCAAAGTCCTATCCTTGAAGGGAAAAAGATAAAAATTATTTGAAGTAAATGACACATTAGTAATATTATGTTACGGTTTTTGTCTGCAAACTGAATTGACATCTAGTATGTCCCTGGAGCATCCAGGAGCATGGTTGATAGTACTGTGAGGTGGTGGAAAGTTGAGAGGCTTTGGAATCATGTTTATTGAACCACTGTTTTGTAGAAGGGATGTGCTGGATATTTAACTTGAATTTTCTCATTTAACTTCTTTTACAGGATAAGTACCCCCCTTTTCAGTTCAGTTCAGTCACTCAGTCGTGTCTGACTCTTTGCAACCTCATGGACTGCAGCACGCCAGGCCTCCCTGTCCATCAACAACTCCCGGAGTTTACTCAAACTCCCCCATCTTTATTTACTTTTAAATGAAAAATATTAGCTTTAAGCTGCATTGTGGGAAAGCATCAGAGTGGACCACAGGGAGTGACTCTGGAGACAGCGCTTCAACTGAAGTGGGCTGTGTGTGATTAACAATGATGGCATTTAATATAGACTTGTGTAAGGAATTATACTGCCCAGAAACGGGCACTTCATACATACTAACTCTTATCTTTAGGTTTAATCATGAATATTTACCTGTCTGATATTGTATGCTAGCAATTCTCATAAATGTTAATTTAGCTATTTTTTAAATTGATGCACAATTTGAAATTATATAAACAGAGGAAGGTAAAACCATTATAGCTACTTTTGTATTTTTAGTTATTTGGATTTAATTCAAACATCAGGATATTTGTTGTTTCTGTGTTTAACATGTATTTTGACTTCTCTGTATTTTTCATTTTCAGTGAATTGAAAGTCCCAACTGTGGTGGTACTGAATACTTCAAACCAACAGTACTTTTTACTAGATAGACAGATTAAGAATACAGAAGACATGGTCCAGTTCATTAATAACATCTTGGATGGCACAGTAGATGTGAGTTGTTCACTGTAATTTCAAAGGGGTGATGGGAGGACGTAGATGAGAAATGAGTTCTTTTCCTCTGATTCTGAGAAGATGATTCGGCCTCCCCCGGGTGGGGCAGACCTCTGTCCTCCCCAGTTCTCGCTCACTGTAGGTGGAATCAGTTCCGCAGGCTGTCAGTGGCAGGGCACTGATGGGCGGGACACTGTTCAGTGGGCGTGTCTGGTTGTCATAGTGACGGGGAGGTGCTTAACATGTAGTCAGAGTTGGGGCTGTGGAGGCTGAGAGGTCTGTGGGGGACAGAGCCATCTGATTGTGAACTAAACAGTTCTTAGTATCTGGATTCACAAATGCAGTTGAATAAAGTCACTTGGATTAGTTTTCTTAAAAAAACTGAATAAAGCCACAGTTTCTTTAAAAGATCAGGAAATGTATTTAGAATCAGCCTGAGTGGACTATTCCAAATAGAATTCTATAAAACATTTCTCAGAGTGATGAATGGATAATCTAAACTTTTTTTTAAGAGAAAATATGAAACTTCTGTGTTTTCATGAAGCTTAATTATTTTGTGAGACTGGTTTCAGCTTTACACAAACTATATTTGAAAGTTGGCTCACAGAGTAACAAGTATTTCTTCTTTGGGAACACTCTTAACCACATAGGAGAAGTTTTATGTTTGTAAAGGTAACAGTTGTTTAAGTGAGGCTCACTTGTGTGAGAACCCTTCTGTGTCAGTGAGATTCGGGGAGGGAACAGACTTCAGGGGGTGCTGAATACAGGAACTGGATGGGTTTCCATCAGGAATTTGCCCCCTCTGCCTTCCAGCCCTGTTTCCCTTTGGGTTTCATCACCAGGGAGGCTCTCCCTGTAGGACAGGAAAGATAGCCTGTAGCAGCTCTTACCACGCTCAGCTAAACTCAGAAACGGGGCGGGCCTGCACCAGAGCGCTAGGGAGGACGCGTTTTCAGAGGAGAGTCAGACTGTGTTCATACAGGAGGAGAGAAGCAAGGCGGGACGGAAAGACCAGGAAGGTTTACTCCACGACTCTCAGGTGCTCCGTGTAATCTTTTGTGGTCAACTCTTGACCTACCATCGTAAGAATGATTACCTAACAGAAGAATGAAATGATAGCACTGAAATAAGAGTTTGTTTCTTCCTGTTAACTTTAAGGCCCAAGGAGGTGACAGCATTTTGCAGAGATTGAAACGAATAGTATTTGATGCCAAATCTACTGTTGTGGTAAGTTGTGACAGTGTGTTTAGTGTCATTGATAATTGAGAACATAGGGATATAAGTTTTGTCTAAGATATTAATAAAATCTGGAGTTTCAAAGGATTTCATAAAAATACATCTTACAAGATGAGATCTAGTACATATATGTTAAGAAAAGATACTGATCAGATGGAAATTAAGTTTCTCCAGTTGTTTTTTTCTATATGATTGGTGAGGCAACTGGAATTCAGTATCGCTTAATTTAAGAGCATAACTTGGTGTTTTTCAGAGTTTCTTTCCTCCTCCTGCCCTTCTCAGTCCTTAGATCTGAAACCCTCTTGCTAAGAAGTCTAGGAAATCTCTCTTACTATCCCTGCTTCAGCTGTCAGCGTGGCTGCAGAGTAGCCCTAAATTTGTTGAAGCCTTAAACGTAGTTCTCACTGTCTATTTTGAGCTACTCCATGCGTGTTTTCATTCGTTGTGGCCTAAAGCAACTAAAACAGAACTGATGTTCCACTGGTGGAAGTAGCCGCTATTAGTCCTGACCTACTCCTGCGCCCTCCGCTCGCCGTGACCTTTCCATGGGTTGGGCCCTGGTCACACACGGGTGACTGCCTCCAGGTGCTTTGCTGCTCACTTCCTCCTGCCCTGTCTCCAGGCCCTCCTTGCACCTCTGCATATTAGTGTTCCTACAAAGATCGGTGCCGATCACTCTCCTCCCCTTTTCTAGTGACTCATGTCACCGTCTCCGTCCGTTTCACATTTTCTCCTCGGCCTGAGCCCACACTGGACCCTGGCCTGCTTTGTTCTTACAGCACCTTGACTCTGTGATGCCGTTTTCCATTATCTCACTCCCAAGTGACCCTGCTCTGCTTTGAATTTATCTGTTTAGTTCTCAAGAGTTACAGTCACAATCCGCAGACTAAAGGATAGTTGAAAAACTCAGTCACATTGCTTTTACTTTTCTGGGATCTGAGGGAAATTACTAAGTTAATTTTAGTAATTTCTAATCAGACAAGTAAAAAATGTTACGTGAAGAGAGTATTACCTTCGTTGTGGTAAATAATCAGCCTTCTCAAGCCAGGATACGGCTGTAAAGCTGTTGGCACATAACAGCCACCTCAAAGAGTTTTGTGATTAATGTGAGGAAACAAATGTCGTTTGAAAAGGGAATGGATTGGTGTCCACCTGAGACTATCTGCAGCGTTGTTAATTGGCTATCCTCCAATACAAAATAAAAAGTTTCAATTAAAAAAAAAGATAATGGATGTGGTGCCCTTTTTTGCTGCCGATAGCTGGGCTCCACATACTGACCTACACGGATATAAAATGTCTAAAGTGTCTTTCACGGGATAGTTACTGCAGAAAAACTGACATTGCTTCATTGGAACCGAAAGCAGGCAGGAGGAGGAACTCGAGCGGCTTTCAGGTTCCTTGCAGGTTTCCCACCAGGCGGCGTCTCAGGGGCCTCCTCCTTTCTCCACAGTCCATATTCAGGAGCTCCCCGCTGATGGGCTGCTTCCTCTTCGGCCTGCCCCTGGGCGTCATCAGCATCCTGTGCTACGGCATCTGCACGGCCGACGCGGATGGAGGCTACATAGAGGAGCGCTACGAGGTGAGCGAGCCCGCCGGCCCGAGCCAGGGGAGAGCCCGGAGCCCCCGCAGCCCCGGGGCGGGGCGTCTCCGCTGCCCGCCCCGCAGCAGCCCAAGGACGTGCTAGAGAAGAAGAAGGATTGAGCCTCGACTCGGATAGACTGTTCGATAGGATTTCACATTATTAAAAGAGTCTATTTATTGAATTTAGGCATTTAATCATGACCTTTCCAGAAAAGAACGTGGTATTTGTATTTTGCTAACATCAACTGCATGGGTTATAAAATAGTCCTTCCACAAACGGGGAGATGTTTGGAGCAAAGAGATGGAAAGTTTGTCTAAAACACTCCGTCAGAGTTTACCGTGTAGATGTTCTACCAGACCAGTTCTATTTGCATGTTTCTCTATCTGCATATTCTGTGACAGAATTAAGATTCTTGGGCAAAATATTTAAATCGGCCAGTCAGGTAGAAGATACATGTGTGACAGAGAAAAATAACACCTCCACCTCCCACCATGCATTCTCCTCTGTTTTGGATAAGATTTATATGGACAAAATTAAGTCTTTGAAATTTAGGCACTTTAAAGAGAACTAGTAACTTTTTCAAAGGATCAAATTAAGATTATGAGATAAAACAATTTGGTTTTATATAGCAAAGTGATTTTATTTTGTTATTATTTTTAAAGGAGAGGAACTGTTACTTTTTACCTTTATACTCAGTTGCATTATAAAACTTTCATTGGAGCCTATATTGTGGGCCCATATTGTCTTACGTTTAATCTTCACCGCATAAACAGGATTTACTTGGATCAGTGATTTCAGATGATGGCCGGGACACTGAGTCAATGTCTCAGCCAACACTGTGGGAAGGGCGGGCTCTCTGTTACTCCTGCCTCCCCTGCTTTAGCCAGAACAGCCTACTCTTCTTTCTCTGTTTTATATATTGGGATTTCATCTAAAATTTTTCTCTGATAAAAAGCTCCTGCTGCTTTTTAAAAAGTAATATATATCATATTTTTATGTTTATGGTTTAGTAACTTATGGTCTAATGTGTGTATATGTGGTGTGTGTATATATATATACACACACCCACATATACACATATAGAATTTACTGACATCTGTTATGCTATGGGTGTGACTGTTCATAATGAGTGACATAATCAGCCTATGAAGAAAATTCATGTCCAGTGATTAAAGAAATCTGCCACTTACTTTCTCCATCCTCTCTGGTGTTACCCATTTCAGCCTTCAGAGAGGAAGGGTCCTTCATCTCTCCATAATGGAATAACATAGGAATTCTATCCTAAGTAATGTGCAAAATTGGTATTTTTAAAAAATAATAGTGTGGTATGTTTATCATAGATTAGCTTATTTTTGAGACCTTCATTTTTGAGCTAAGTTTAGGATTTTTATTAAGTGACTGTAATTTGAGTGGTTATTCATTGAATTATTAAACATTTTAAAATGTTTCACCACTTTAAAAGTATGTAATTTATGGTCCTGACACTGAAGTTGTTTCAGGGCTGTGGTCCCCAGGGCAGCCTGGGGTTATCTCTGATGCCATGCTGATCACCACTAACCCGAAGCTCTTGTGTCTTAAGTCCTGAGGAGTCATTAGTAATGTGCTTTCTTGGATCCTTTTAGTATACAATAATTATTCTTAAATTTGGTACTTCATCATTATCATTTTGATAAAGGAAGCACATAGGCAGTCACAGGAAATTGCAGGAAACTCTAGAATGAAATGGTATTCTTAAATGGAAATTGAATATAAATGCTGTTAATTTAACAAGGAAATTTCTCTCTAACGAGTAACAAGTGAGTCTTTTGGAAAATAGGTAATACTGTTGGCAGTGGTCAGGCTTGTTTTGTTTGGTGGCTGTGAAAGTCTTAGTTAAACACAGATCCTCGGGCTCAGCCTGGCAGGGAAGTTACAGCTTAGCCACTGCCAGCGACAAGAGGAGGTTGTGAGAATGTCATGGCTTTTTTTGTCATGTTTATCACTATCAGGTCTGTCATCTGCGTGGTTTTGTCTTTTGTCAAGCACACCTATAAATTAAACAGCAAAACAGGTAAAAGAAAAAAGCAAAGCTTAGTATGTATCAACACAGTTCAGTGCTCTTTTTATTCTGCGATTTTTCTCATCTATTAAAGCCTTAGTTCTTTGTTACCTTTTTCACAACTCTGTACTGTTGCCTCATATTCTATTTGTGTTTTCAAAATGTGATGTTGGGGAAACAAAAAGTATAGGTGGTTTGTAAGTGATTTTTTTTGTTTTTGATTTTTTTTTTTAATTTTGCTTTTTAGTTGTTTCTAAGATAACTGTCACAGTATCTTCACAAAACAAAATGAAAATTTTTACTTACTAGTATGGTTTTCCCTTTAGTGTGATAGCAGGGTTTACTAGGAATGCTGTTTTCATTTTAGGAAAATTTCTTCAGAATAAAGGTAGGTTTCTTAATGAATCTTGTAGAACATAGATACACTGAATATCCTAGTTCAGTGACGAATCTTACTGTGATCATGTCAGTAGGGGGACTATCCTTTAGTAAGTTGGACTTCTGCCTTCTCTTTCAGTTGCAATAAAGTTCTCTAACTTCTGAAATCCAGGATCCTAGATGCTTGCTGTTGCTTAATCCGGTGCTCACAGGTTTTAAAAGATGTTTCAGCGAGAGAGTGTTTTTATCAGCAGCGCACTTCTTTATAGCTGGGAGTCCTTTTTGCTTCATTGTACGCATTAATATTTCTGAAACTGCCATCTGAAATCTAGGTGGATTAGACCGGGGATTTCCATTTTCTTCTTCACACATGTGCTCCCTGGTGTCTGAACTAGAAATAACATGAAGAGCCAGATGTCTGGAGGCTGAGTCCGGACGGGTCTGTATGAATAGTAAACCGATTAGTTATACTGTTTTTACTTAGCGGATATTTGTTCTTACTGTATCTTGTGTTTTGTTTCAGGGATGTTTTTGATTTTTCAAAAAGTAAATATTTTCATCATCACTTCATATGATATGGAGGTAGGGCAGGGAAAAATCACTCAGCTATTCTTATTACACAGAGGTTGTTCACACAAACTGATATTAAGACTATCAGTTCATTGGTGGATTAGGTTTGCCATTTTATTTTTATAAATATATATTTTTTCTGAATGTGTCTCAGTCCAAGAGTGGGCAGAAAATAATTTTCTACTTTGGACTAATCTATAAAGGTTTTTGAAAGTCTGTATTATTAATACTAACTTGTTGAATTCATGATCTGCTGCCTTAAGGCACCAATTGTAAACCTTCGTTTTTCTAAATAAATTAATTGAAAACACGTAACCATTTTATTTTTACTATTTATCTTTTGATTGTCTGGGATGTAAATTTTTCTCTGTGCAAGCAAAAAGGGCAGTTGAGACTCATCTTCCACAAAGTAATTTTTTTCCCTCTTGTTAATTGTAAGCTTGTAATTATAGAAACATAGTTTTAAAAAATTTAAACATTTGATAGAGATCAGGTTGTCATTAATTCTTTCATATAGAAAATGAAAAACCTGAGATTCATGAGTTTGATATATTTTGTATTTGTAAAACCTGATCATATTAAGTATTAATTGCAGAGTTTAAAGCTAGAATAATTGGATTTGAGTCCTTGATCCGACTGCTAAATTGTAGTCTTAGCTCTAGCACCTCACTCTCACGTGAATAAAGTGGAAATCTAGAGCCTCAGGGTTTCTTCTCTAAAGTAGCATCAAATGGGGAGAGTATTATTGAAAAAACAGAACTTTATTTTGATCATGTATTTTTCACACTGGATACACCATCAGCATGTCTCTTAGTGAGAATGTCTCTGGCGCAGGAATGACCCATCTGTGTTCAGGCTGCCACATCCAGGCCGGTCACCAGGCTTCACTGCTCCAGCCTTCCTGACTGCAGCCCAGCGTCAAAGGAGCAGCAAAAGGCGTCCTCTTATAATTGAAGGGGGATCGTGGCATTTGTCTGCTCATAAGATTCCAATGGCTTCTCTCATTCGACGTTAATAGCCACGTTGCTGATTGAAATATATCCCCCCCCAAATTCATACAATGCAGTTACAACCCCTGGTACCTCAGAATGTGACATTATTTGGAAGTAGGATTGTTATAACATAATTAGCATAAGTGTGTGTTTGTCACTCTGTCATGTCTGACTCTATGACCCCATGAACTGTAGCCTTCCAGGCTCCTCTGTCCATAGGATTCTCCAGGCAAGTATACTGGAGTGGGTTGCCATGCCCTTCCCCAGGGGATCCTCCTGTCCCAGGATCAGATCCAGGTCTCCCGCATTTCAGGCAGATTCTTTACCGTCTGAAGGGAAGCCCTAGTCAGCATAAAGCCATACTGAAATGGGGTGCGTCCTAATTCTGTGTGACCAGTGTCCTCACAAAAGGGAAATCTGAAGACACACGTAAATGGAGAATGCCAAATGAAGATGAAGGCAGAGGTTGAGGTGAGGCTTCTGCAAGTCAAGGAAGGCTAAAGATCACACCCGCAAGCCTCCAGAAGCTGGGAGAGAGACATGGGACGGAGGCTATCTCACGGCCTCAAGATTACCTACCCTGGCGCCACCCTTATCTTGGACTGCTGACCTCCAGGGACACTGAGAATAAAATCCTGTTGTTTAAGTCAGCCTGGGGGTGGTACTCCGACAGAGCCTCTGGCGCTTTCCCACGGCTTCCACATATTCCCACTTGCATCTCCCTGTCTCCCAGCTGCTTGTTCATGCCTTAACAACTTTCTGCCCCTTCCTGTCCCCAGACTCCTCTTTGCCTGGAATAATCTGGATGTCCCCAGGGCTCACTTCCTATTTTAGGTCACCTACTCTTAACGCCAGTATTAATGAGTCTGTATCAATTACACCTGCTGGCCGCCCACTCTCCTAACCTCTTTATCCTGCAGCTTTATTTTGTATAAGCTCTTTATCATATATGTTGTTTGTTGACTGCTTCCCCTCTCAAATACACAATAAATGTAAGCTCCGAATGGCCAGACTTTTTTTTCAAGGCTGTACTCCCAGTTGCTAAAACATGCTTGGCAAGAAGTATGCGTTCAGTAAGTGCTTGTAGAATGAGTGAATGAGCAAATGAATATAGTGTATTTATATAATGATGTATTTATCACTAGCGTGTTTAGAGTTGAAGGTTTCTGATTTTTTTTAAAAAAAGCATTCATGTTTTAGTTAATTTTAAATGCATATTCACAAAGTATCTAAATACTTAATGATTAAGCAATAAAAAATAGTTAACAGAATCATAAGCTTTGAAAATATTTTTGTATTTATAAAATATATATTAATGTGGAAATTGTTGTTTAGCTTACGATCTAAAATCTTAAAATCTATATAGTCACAATAAGGATAGTCAAGAACTGTGGGAAATTTTAGGTAATCTTATTCTCCGTCCCTCAACAGTAGGAAAATAATTATCTATTTTGCACATGTCTGTCTAAAATTGTTACCTTTGTAATAATTACTATGGGCTTCCTTGGTGACTCAAGACAGTAAAGAATCTATGTGCAATGCAGGAGACCTGGGTTTGATCCCTGGGTCAGGAAGATCCCCTGGAGGAGTACATGGCAACCCACTCCAGTACTCTTGCCTGGAGAATTCCATGGACAGAGGTGCCTGGGTGACTACAGTTCATTATCTTGCAAAGAGTCATACTTTTAAGTTACGGGACTCTTAACCAGAAAGCTTATCAGATTACAACCTCATAGATTGCCTCTGATGAAACACGTATACATCCTAGAAAATCTATTTGGCTGGTCTTGGATGAATTTCTGCTTGAAGCCAGAACAAAGTGAAAAAACCTTCCCTGGTTGATTTTGACATGTCTCTCACGTGGTGAACCAATGGCTTAACTAATTACTAGGAGGGGTCAGAGTGTCAGTGCATTAGTTTTTGTGATTTCCGTGTGAGCCTTCAGAAGTCAAAGATGATGCCAGAGCGTGACATGCTTCAGTAGCCCCAGCCTGACCCCTCAGCCCCAGCCGACCAGGAGTCAACTTGCCAGCATAACAGTAGCAGCTTCAGGAAAGTGTTTTTTATTCTTGAAGATAAGAAACTTGGTTATGTCCAGCTGAGATCATTTAACTCTCATTTCCCCTTGAGATGAGCAATGGTGCAATGGGCTGAAAACTGCCTCTGCTGGCGGGGCATGCAAGACGGAGGAGCTCTGAGAAGTGTGACCTGCCCGGCAAGGTTTCAGACTTCTGGCTTCATTATCATGAGTCATTTGTGTTGAAAATGGAATGTAAAATGCAAATGTGTATTCACAGCGGCACTTCTTGCTTCTACGCTGTCTAATGTAGAACAAGGTTTTACGTGACCAGTTCAGTCACTCAGTCGTGTCTGACTCTTTGCGACCCCATGAATCGCAGCACGCCAGGCCTCCCTGTCCATCACCAACTCCCGGAGTTCACTCAGACTCACGTCCATCGAGTCAGTGATGCCATCCAGCCATCTCATCCTCTGTTGTCCCCTTCTCCTGCCCCCAGTCACTCCCAGCATCAGGGTCTTTTCCAATGAGTCAACTCTCCGCATGAGGTGGCCAAAGTATTGGAGTTTCAGCTTCAACATCAGTCCTTCCAGTGACCACCCAGGACTGATCTTTAGGATGGACTGGTTGGATCTCCTTGCAGTCCAAGGGACTCTCAAGAGTCTTCTCCAACACCACAGTTCAAAAGCATTAATTCTTCGACACTCAGCCTTCTTCACAGTCCAACTCTCACATCCAAACATGACCACTGGAAAAACCATAGCCTTGACTAGATGGACCTTTGTTGGCAAAGTAATATCTCTGCTTTTAACTGGTCCCAAATATAAATTGTGTGCCAAGATGTTCACTTAGCAATTTAAAACCAAAATTCAGAAATAGCCGACACAGTTCTGCAGGAAGGCATTTCTGCTGGACCATCTAGAGTGCGATTCCCTGGTGGCTTAGTTAGTAAAGAATCTGACTGTCATGCGGGAGACCTGGGTTCGATCCCTGAGTTAGGAAGATCCCCTGTTTATGGTAATCCACTCCTGTATTCTTGCCTGAAGAATCCTCATGGACAGAGGAATCTGGTGGGCTACAGTGCATGGGGTTGCAAAGAGTCGAACAGGACTAAGTGACTAAGCACAGCACATCCAAGAGTGCAGTTCAGTTCTAGACAGTGGGACTTTGGTGATCAAGCAGTCTCTTCACTAGGAAATTGGGTTGTTTGACTCTAGATTGTAGAATAATAAGGAAACGAGAAGAACTAAATTTCCAGGTGCCCATGGAGTGATACCGGCCAGAAGGAAGAGATGGTGCCATGGCTTTGTCCCAGTTCTGCTTTTTATCAGGTTTATGTATCCTAGCATTTTTCTTTACAAAACTATGTTATAAAGACTTCTTCTTATGTATATACAGAGGAAAATAAAACAAATATGGCTCAATGTTTACAATTGGTAATTCTAGGTAAATGCTGTATGGGTATTATGTACCCTTCACCTAGAATCACCAATTGTACTATTCTGGCAACTTTTTATGTAGGTTTAAACTTCTAAAAAATAAATGTTAAGGGACAAAACAGAGTAAGCATTATAGTAAACTCATGTTTCCTTGTCACAGTCTTGGAAATACAGCCAGAGGGTTTTTTTTTTTTTTTCTTTTTTCCTAAACACTCATAAACACTTGTTTTCAGTTCACTTCCCAAGTCTGAGTAAAATTGGCTCTGAAAGGCTTCAAAACACAGCAATATGCCTCAAAACACAGCAATATAGAAACATTTTCTTTAAAGCCCCACAAGGGGTCAGCAAACTGTTTTCTGTAAAGGCCCAGATGATAATAATTTAGGCTTGGAGGACCACGTATGGACTCTGTCACACATTCTTTTTTTTTTTTAACTCAAAGTTGAAATTTTTTTTTTAGCTTAAAGCCTCTTCAAAAATAAGCTGCAGGCTGGATCTGGCCAGCATGCCACAGCTTCCCTGGTAGAGAGCAGTTACCAGATCAACAGCTACATTCCAGATATGAGGGGGTGTGTTCTGTGCTCCGGCGAAGAAGCCACATCTGGAACAGAAGCTGCAGGTGGAGTCACCACCTGATTAAATTTTCAGTAATCCACTTTCATTCTTCAACACCCATCTGTTTTCTATATAGGCACAGCAGGCGATTTGAATGGAACCAACACCCCTGCATTTTTTTATGTCCTTGATGATGGCAATCAGTCTGCAGTCCTTCCAGGAATGTGGTATTGCCTTTGGTTTACTATTTTTCAAAGACAGAGCCTTTGAATCAGGGGAGGGAAAGATTGGGAATTTGGGGTTAGCATATGCAAACTATTATATACAGGATGGATAAACAAGAAGCCCAGAGTTTTGTTCACTATCCTGTGATAAACCATAAAGGAAAAGACTGTGAAAAAGAATATGTATATAAGTGTATAAATGAACCATTTTGCTGTACAGCAGAAATTAATACAACATTGTAGATCAAGTATACTTCAATAAAATGTGAAAAACAAAAAGCAAAGGCAGAGCCAGTTTCAGGGCCTTCCATTTAACTCTCCCTGTTAAATGGCCTTCACACCACGTTCAGATGACATGGAAATCCTGAGAAGCACTATACATTATTTCTAGTTACCCATTCCATAACCGGCAAAATAATCACAGAGATAGGAAAGCTGCTGTGAGATGGACTTGAGACCAAACCCTATGGCTTATCTCACCTGCTAGCTCCTTGCTCTGTCTGGTGGACCACAGAAAGTACTGTAAATTTTGATCCAATGTCCATAAATCCTTAATATCTGATTATTTTTTCTTCCCAAAAGCTTTCATCCTGATAACAGGACAACAGGACATTTAAAGTCCAGCAAAGAAGATGATTTACATTCTAATCTTTTTTTCCTTTGCTGTGTAGCAGTATCTTTAATTAAAAGACACTTAATTAAAATTAAAAGACGCTTACTTCCAGGAAGAAAAGTTATGACCAACCTAGAGAGGATATTGAAAAGCAGAGGCATTACTTTGCCAACAAAGTTCCGTCTAGTCAAAGCTATGGTTTTTCCAGTGGTCATGTATGGATGTGAGAGTTGGACTGTGAAGAAGGCTGAGTGTCGAAGAATTGATGCTTTTGAACTGTGGTGTTGGAGAAGACTCTTGAGAGTCCCTTGGACTGCAAGGAGATCCAGCCAGTCCATTCTGAAGGAGATCAGCCCTGGGATTTGTTTGGAAGGAATGATGCTAAAGCTGAACTCCAGTACTTTGGCCACCTCACGCGAAGAGTTGACTCATTGGAAAAGACTGATGCTGGGAGGGATTAAGGGCAGGAGAAGAAGGGGACAACAGAGGATAAGATGGCTGGATGGCATCACTGACTCCATGGACGCGAGTCTGAGTGAACTCCGGGAATTGGTGATGGACAGGGAGGCCTGGTGTGCTGTGATTCGTGGGGTTGCAAAGAGTCCGACACGACTGAGCGACTGAACTGAACTAAGCATCTTTTCATCGATTGGACCTGGTTTCCCCTGAATTTGAGGGTCTCTGGATGTGTGAACTGGGAGTTGATTGAGGGCCATTGGCCCTCTTTTGGGGGATTCAATTCAGACTTCAGTTTGTCAGGCTTGCATGCATGCTCTGTCTCTCAGTCATGTCCAACTCTGCTACACCAGGGACTGTAGCCCTCCAGGCTCCTCTGTCCATGGGATTCTCCAGGCAAGAATACTGGAGTGGGTTGCCATGCCTTCCTCCAGGGGATCTTCCCGACCCAGGGATTGAACCAGGTCACCTGCATCAGCAGGCAGATTGTTTTTTGTTTGTTTTTTTTTTTACATACAATACAAGCACTTTATTAACAGCAGATCATCCTGGTGGCCAAGGCGTCAACCCAGACATCCAGCACCCAGTCACAAGTTCAGCGCAGCCTCCGAGCCTCTCGCTCTGACTCCAACAGGGTGAGCACGTCGCCTTCGCGCACGGGGCCTTTCACGTTTCGGATGATGGAGCGGCTCGTGTCGTCCATGAATTCTATGCGCACCTGCGTGCACTGTCCCTGAGAACCGGTCCTGTCCAACACCTTGGTGACCCTGGCAAGCTTGATGGGCTGCACACGGCTCGTGTCCATGATGGCGACGCGGCGGCGGTCGGGCGGAGAGGCAGGCAGATTCTTTACCACCGAACCAGGCGTGCAGCTGGAACTAATGGGAAACATACAGAAAAAAGAATTCTGGAAAATGCTTTTCAGCCTAGTCCAGTAGATGCATAACAAAAACCATTCGTGTGGTTATTCACACAAAGCAGCGCTGTCCTGAATTGCATGTTTCATTCCTTCACACTTTTAAACAATGATTTGTCATATATATATATATACATATACATATATATATATCCCTACACAATGTTATTTAGTTTTGCATGTCTCTAAGCTCTGTATAATTGTTTTTGGGATTAATTATCCTAGTTTTGATTGTCTCAGAAGCAGAGTCTGAAACAGGATCTGAGTGAAAGCAGTTTTTGTGGAAATTTCTGAGAACACAAGTGGATAAATGGACAGGTGGGCAGAGGCAGCTGATAAAAGCTGTGTATTAAAGCATCAAGCCCAGTGGGTGACTGAGACTTAGCTGTGTAGGAGCGCAGACACTTTCCGCAGAAGGCAGGCTCTGGCAGCTGAAACCTGGCTGAACTCTGAATGACTGGGACAACCTTGAGAGGACAAGTAACTAAAGTTTATTTCTCCTCAGAGAACCAAATGTAACATTAAAGGAAAATACTTGGAAATTTTGACTCCAGGTGACACTACTTGGGCTCCCCAGGTGCTGCTAGTGGTAAAGAGTCCACCTGTCAATGCAGGGGACGTTTAAGAGATGCTGGTTCAGTCCCTAGGTAAGGAAGATGCCCTGGAGGAGGGCATGGCAACCCACCCCAGTATTCTTGCTGGAGAAGCCCATGGACAGAGGAGCCTTGCGGGCAAATCCAAGGGGTTGAAAAGAGCTGGATCCGACTGAAGCAACTTAGCATGTCACTTGTGTTAGTCGCTCAGTCGTGTCCGACTCTTTGCGACCCCATGGACTGCAGCCTACCAGGCTCCTTCGTCCATGGGATTTTCCAGGCAAGAGTACTGGAGTGGGTTGCCATTTCCTTCTCCAAGGGGTCTTCCTGACCCAGGGATCGAACCCAGGTCTCCCGCACTGCAGGCAGATCCTTTACCGACTGAGCTACAAGGGAAGCCCCCACTACTTACTGGAAAAAAAAATAGACTAATCTATTTGAATGTGTCTGTTTTCTCATATGCAATATGAGGTATTAATCACACTTACATCATAGGGTAATTATGAGAATTAAGCATGGTCATCAGTGTACATCACGCTCTGTATGTGTCAGAGTGCATCTCTGTCTGTTGCCCTCCTGCCAGCACATATCTGGGCTCCCTTCCTAGCCACACTCTGTGGCTGGGACACTGTGACACCAGCCAGAGGGATGTGAGTGAAAAATGACTTGTAACATTTCCAAGCCTGGTGCAGAAGAAGAGTATGGTTCACCCCATGCTCTGTGGCCATTCCAGCAGGCTGGAAGAGAGACAACCCCTAGGGAAAACTTGGAAAGTAAAGATAGCGGAAACTTTCTTATCCTGGATCCAGAAATGACTGCATGAGAGTGAACCACATTATGCTATTGGCTGACAAGTACCATTGGGCAGGCTAGAAACAGACTTACCTTTTTTTTAAAACTTTATACATGTGAGGACTAATTACAATTATAGCAACTTGCATTAAACTAAATAAAACACCATTATTTTGAAATCCATGACTGGAGGCAAGTTTCTTATGCCAAACCCTACAGAGAGTCATTTTATTTATGACATTGAATTACACTATAATGGATTATGAAAAATGTTCACTGCATATCTACTTTGTGTATAATGAAAATACATAAAGGATTTTGGAACTTAGTTTGTAAAAGCAAGCATTAAAAAAAAAGTACAGGAAGCTCAGCTCAGTGCTCTGTGATGGCTTACAAGTGTGGGATGGGGGAGATGGTTCTGGGAAGGAGGTCCCAGAGGAAAGGGATGTATGTATGCGCGTAACTGATTCACTTCATTGTACAGCAGAAACCAATACGATGTTGTAATTACACTCCAAAAAAAAAAAAAATATATATATATATATATATACTGCTGCTGCTAAGTCGCTTCAGTCGTGTCCGACTCTGTGCGACCCCATAGACGGCAGCCCACCAGGCGCCCCGTCCCTGGGATTCTCCAGGCAAGAACACTGGAATGGGTTGCCATTTCCTTCTCCAATGCATGAAAGTGAAAAGTGAAGTCAAGTCGCTCAGTCGTGTCTGACCCCATGGACTGCAGCCTACCAGGCTCCTCCATCCATGGGATTTTCCAGGCAAGAGTACTGGAGTGGGGTGCCATTGCCATCTCCATATATATGTATATATAGAAATATAAATAATTGAAGACTCGAGAGTCCCTTGGAAAGCGAGGAAGTCAAACCAGTCAATCCTAGAAGAAATCAACCCTGAATATTCACTGGAAGGACTGACCCTGAAGCCGAAGCCCCAATCCTTTGGCCATGTGATCTGAAGAAATGACTCACTGGAAAAGACCCTGATGGCTGAGAAAGACTGAAGGCAGGAGGAGAAGGGGCAACAGAGGATGAGATGGTTGGATGGCATGACTGATTCAATGGATATGATTTTGAGCAAACTCCAGGAGACAGTGAAGGAGAGGGAAGCCTGGCATGCCGCAGTCCATGGGGTTGCAGAGAGTCAGACACGGCTTAGCAACTGAACAGCAACAACAAAGAACAATTAAGCAGTGTCTCAATTTGCTTCTCAGAGTTTATAATGTTCACGATTATGCCATGGAACTACCCAAAGGATATTGGTATGGCAGAGAATGAACCCAGAACAAATACTGTGTGATCTCCTTTATAAGTGGAATCTGACAAAAGTGGAGAGTAGAATGGTGGTTTCCAGGTGTGGGGGAGTGGAGGAAACGGGGAGATCAGTCAAAAGGGGCAAAGTTTCAATTATGCAGGATGAATACATTCTGGGGAGCTAATGTATTGCATGGTGACTATCATTAATAATACTGCATTATATACTAGAAATTTGCCAAAAGAGTAGATTTTAAGTGTTCTCCCCACACACAGGAGGAAACTATAAAAGGTGATGGATGTGTTAACTAGTTGACTGTGATAATCATTTCACAATGTATACACATATCAAAATATCACCTTGTATATCTTACAGACATACAATGTTTGTCAATTACATCTCAATAAAGCCAGGAAAAATTTTTGCTCTTCAGTTACATAATAGCCACTGATAGTCCTGCAGGATTTAGCCTTAGGAAAAGATGTTGATTTATTCCTATATCCAGTTTCTTCACTTGTCCCCAAGTTAGTCTTGGTAATCCAATTTTCCTTGCCAGTGACTGAAACCACCCATCCATTAGAAATGGGCTTGGGGCATATTTTCTGTCATTTCTCCCCTCAGAATGCTTACTCTCAGAACAAAAGACACACAGGAAGAAATTTCTCATCTTCCTGCTGATTGCTGTGGAGTCAGCATGAGACTGCTGGAACTCTGGCACCCATCTTGTGTCTATGAGATGCTATACTGAGAGCCACTCAGGCAGTGTGACAGGATGAAGAGAACTTTGAGCTTAAGCTCACTGAGCTCTCCACCTGCTCTCCTCAGAACTTCTTGCTATGTGAGATAAAGCATTTTTATCACTGTTTAAACTGGCTTGGGATGAAATTTTCTGTTACTATTAGCTGTATGCATCTTAAATCTTCCACTATCTTCAAAATGTTTATGAAGAACATTTTGTTTATGAAGAACAGGTAGATGCAAATACTTATTTTTTGATTAATTTTCCTAATCTATTCTCATTTAATCTCTATTTTTTAGTATTTAAATAAAGAGGAGAAAAAAATCATTGAAACACATATTTAAGAGAATAAAAATTTTATACCCTTTTTCCTAATTTAGTGTGATAAGGATGAGTAGTAAGGGAATTTCTTCACAGGATGAACGTATAAGTAATCACTGTAATATTGATCAAGGGAGATACCAACTTCATATTCATAGATGTGTTTCTGCTTTATGATCCTTCAAGATTGACTAGCAAGTTTAGAATTTCTGACAACTGTCAAAAGTTGAGCAATCTTCTTAATATGCACATGAATAAAATAAGTCACTTTTCGAGGGTGAGAAAAAATAATGTCTAACTTACTTATTAAGTGTATAACATTTTTTTTTGTAGCGGATCTTTTCAAAGTTAGATTTTAAAGAAACCATCTCTTGCCCTGGTCTTGATGGAAGGCAGAAACTAAATCTGTAATGTCTGGTGTGTGAATGTGTGTATTGCTCATTGCTGCTGGTATATTTTCTGTTGGTTGATTATCGTTATTTTGATACATACAAGTGCTGTGTGTGCTAAGTCGCTTTAGTCATATCTCCCTCTTTGCGACCCAATAGACTGTAGTCTGCCAGGCTCGTCTGTTCATGGGATTTCCCAGGCAAGAATACTGGAGTGGGCTGCCATTCTTTCTTCAGAGGCTCTTCCCAACCCAGGTATCAAACCTGCATTTCCTGTGTCTCCTGCAGTGCAAGTGGATTCTTTACCTCTGAGCCACCAAGGAAGTCCTTTGTGTGGATATGTGATATAAATTATACAGCAACTATTTCCAAACAATTCTGCAGTCTGTTTTATCAGATTAAAAAGTCAATTTTTATTTTAATACACCACAAAAGTGTTACTTTTGAGAATAAAACTTAACATGTAAGTATACAGAAATGGCTTAAATTTACCGTTTTTGAGAAAATAGGTGAGTACCATCTAAATACATTTTTCCCATACTCTAGTTAATGCCGAGAAAAGGGCCCAGAATTTTTTACTGCTGTGTTATTTCAAGTTAAATAGAGACAGGATACAGCCAGGAATCAAAAGCAGAGCAATAAGAGAGTTCCATGGATTGGAATCAGGTTAGGATGGGCATGGAAATAAGGAATTTGAAAACCGATTTTTTAAAAGGCTACAGACAGGAATGAGGTCAGGTATAAAGAAGGCTGGACACAGTGGGGTTAAGGAAGTAAATGTTTCATGTTCACAGGTGAAACTGGACGGGCTGTGTGGAAACTTCGTGACTTGTGGGACCTGGTCTTATCTCCTTCATCCAACACAAGCTCAGATGTTAACGTTCAGCATAACCAGCTTGGCATTTGTCTTGAAGTTATCAATGATTTATACTTATATGTGCCTCTCCAGATGTCTTACTAGAGTTCTTTTTAAAACAAACTGTATTTTTAGACTTGTATTTTAGACACGTATTTTAAACTGTATTTTAGTTTTAGGTTCACAGCAAAACTAGTGGTGAGTATGGAGATTTCCTGTCCATCTTCTTCGCCTCACCAGAGCACAGTCTCCCCTGTTATCCACATTCCCAACCAGAGTGGTACATTTGTTACCAAGTATGAACCTATTGGGCTTCCCTGGTGGCTCAGATGGTAAAGCATCTGCCTGCAATGCAGGAGACCGGGGTTCGATCCCTGGGTCAGGAAGATCCCCTGGAGAAGGAAATGGCAACCCACTCCAGCATTCTTGCCTGGGAAATCCCAGGCTCAGAGTAGCCTGATAAGTTACAGTCCATGGAGTTGCCAGGAGTCGGACATGACTGAGAGACTTCACTTCACTTCATGAACCCACAGGGACACATGATAATCATCCAAAGTCCATGTTCACCTTCGGGTTCATTCTTCATCTGTACATTCTACGGGGCTGGACGAATAGAAGTATCCAAGCATTTCTCCATCACTGTGGGATCACACGGAGTATTTTCACTGCCCAAGTTCTCTGTACGGCACCTATTTACTCCTCTCTCCCCATAACGCCTAGCAATCACTGGTCATTTTACTTTTCCAGATTGGAATCATACAGTATTGCAGTGCTTTCAGATTGGGTCCTTTCACTTGGTAATATGCATGCAAGGTTCCTCCATGACTCTTCATGGCTTGACGACTCAGTTCTTTTTAGCCACAGTCGATTTTTCCATTCACCTTCTGAAGTACATCTTGGTTGCCTCCAAGTTTCGGCAATTATGAACAGAGCTGCTGGACCCATTCATGTGCAGGTTTTTGTACGCCCATAAGCTTTCACCTCCTTTAGGTAAACACCGAGGAACATAGTTGCCAGATCATAGGGTAGGAAGTATACTTCGTAAGAAACTGTCAAATTGTCTTCCCAAGTGGCTGCCCGTTTACATTCCCAACAGCAGTTAATAAGGGTTCTTATTCATCCACATCCTCACGAGCATTTGGTGTTGTCAGTGTTTTGGATTCCACAGTCTAACAGGTGCACAGTTTTAATTTTTAATTGTTTCGGTTGGTGTTTCCTGATGATGTATGATGTCAGTCAGTCAGTCAGTTCAGTCGCTCAGTCATGTCTGACTCTTTGCAACCCTGTGAATCGCAGGACATGTTGAGTATCTTTTAAATGCTTATTTGTTCTCTGTATATCTTCTTTCATGAGGTGTCTATTCAGATCATTTGCCCATTTTCAAACTGGGCTGTTGCTTTCCTACTGTTGAGTTTTAAGAGTATTTGTGTATTTTGGAATCCATTCTTTTATCAGCTTTGTTTTTTGCAATTATTTTCTCCGAATCTGTAGCTTGTCTTTTCATTCCATTGGCAATATCTTTAATGAAGCAGAAGTCTAAATTTTAATAATTCTAACTTATCAATTATTTTTTCATTAATCATGCCTTTGTATCTTAAAAGTCATTGTCATTCCCAAGGTCATGTAGACTTTCTCTTACATTATCTTTCAGGAATTCTATACCTTCGCATTTATTTCTGTGATACATTTTCAGTTAATTGTGAATGCTATAACCCAATGAATTTTTAATATACATTTTTGTATTTTATTACATGGAATCATTACACATTACTGAATAATTTGTCTGGTATTAGGAAACGGTTTTTTAGAAAACATGTCACATAAGTAAGAGACAAAGGTTTAGTTTTCAGTTAATCATAAAGAAAAATCAAGACCTTGGTATTGGCTTAATTATGTTAGTTAATTATCTACTCAGATTTGATCATTCTAATTCACTCTTCTTAAGACTAATGTTTTAGAGGAAATTTCCAAAGTTAGGGAACCAGTCAGAGAACTTGCTGACTGATGAGGAAACTTGAGTAAACAGATTTTAACCTATTTGTGCAAGATCTCAAATCTAGAATATGATGGTCACCAAAACTCATTTTCCCTACAGCTTCCCAATTGCTCTCAGTGTAGCAGGAACTTGGAGCTGTCCATTTTCAAATTCCTCTTTTTCCTGTCTTGGCTGATTCCTACTCAGTTGTATTTTTCTCAGTGTATGTGATCTTCTTGTCAGTGATTTTTATTACTGCTTTGCCTAAAACAAGGTTTCACTTCCATCACAAGAGAGTCCCTGCTTTGTTTGTTTTTTACTCCTCCAATATTTTGTTCCAGAGAGAAACTCTCCTAAAGAAATCACTCAAATGCTTTAATCGCTTTTGAAGGAAAGAGGTAATGAAATGTCAAGTGAGAACCATCAAGTTAAACTCATTTGTTAATCTATTTAGTTATCTGGTTAAAAGAATAAGAAAAAGAACCAATCCATCTCTAGGCAAATTTTACTGAAACAGGTATTTGTTTAGCACTGTACTTTCTACTGGAGAAGGCAATGGAACCCTACTCCAGTACTTTTGCCTGGAAAATCCAATGGACAGAGGAGCCTGGTGGGCTGCAGTCCATGGGGTCGCTAAGAGTTGGACACGACTGAGCGACTTCACTTTCACTTTTCACTTTCACCCATTGGAGAAGGAAACAGCAACCCACTCCAGTGTTCTTGCCTGGAGATCCTAGGGACAGCGGAGCCTGGTGGACTGCCGTCTATGGGGTCGCACAGAGTTGGATACGACTGAAGCGACTTAGCAGCAGCAGCAGTACTCTCTACATGTTTTGCAGAAGACAATAAAATTTCTGTACAAATTTTTTAGCATCACTAAGTTTTCAGTCTCTGAGTGAACTCCAGGAGTTGGTGATGGACAGGGAGGCCTGGCATGCTGCGATTCGTGGGGTCGCAGAGTCTGACACGACTGAGCAACTGAACTGAACTGAAGACAAAATACACTGTGTTATTCAACCGCTAGGTCCTATACTTAGACCCCAAGTATAATAGTAGCATCTAGACATTTAATGTCTACATGCCCACGGAAGAGGGCAAGGCAGCCCACTCCAGTATTCTTGCCTGGAGAATCCCCGTGGACAGAGGAGCCTGGAGGGCTTCCATCCATGGGGTCACTAAGAGTCGGACACAACTGAACAACTAAGCACAGACATTTAAAAACAATTTACATGTTATATAACTTCTGATGATTACTTGTTTTAAATTATTTCATTATAGAATAACTTATACTTGAGAAATAGGTATAATTACCACTCAGCTTTACAAATGAGGAATCTGAGGCTAAAGTGAAATAAACAATGTGCCGTGTGTTATAGGAGTAAACATTTAAGCCAGAACTCAATTGCAAAGCTTTTCATTATGCTTTCTTCCACACTTCTGAAGAATTTCATGGATTATAACAGTTGGGGTAGGTTTTTGAAGTGAATATTGGATAAGAAATGATTGCCAGGATTTAAATGAGCATTGGTAACAAGGAAAGAAATCCAAGATCATAGAATAAAATAAAGCAGGTCATGAATCAATGTGCTGCTAGTAATACGTGAATTACTGTGCAAACCTGAAGGGTTTATGACTGAGAGTAATGGTGAATAATACTGAATTGTACAAATAGCAATCAACACTGGTTGTTGATTTGCAGTTTCAGCTTGTAACACTATGTTGCTTACTGCTTCTGAATTCTTGAGATGTATTGATATATAATCTGAGTATATATAAACAAATGATGCTGAAGATTGCTAAAGGCAACATGATTCATGGCTGATATATTTCTGAAACAGCATAATTATTGAAATGTACATTCTATTTATTCAGATTTTTATTCTTTCTTTAGTTGAAGGTGAAATATGATTATCTCAAGGGACCCAGAGTGATGTGATATATGCGAAGAGAAAAAAAAGTCATAGAATCTGAAAATTCATCAGTGGATTAGTGATTTACTGACAAGACTGTTTGGCAGAAAGTTGGCTTTAGGAGGTTGGGTAGCCAGCAGTTTCACATGAATAATAATAAATCTAAATTATAGGAAAGGAATGATGACTTAATTCACATTATACTATTTGTTCCAAAGTTTTCCACTTGGTTGAAATATTAGTACTCTGAATAAAAACTCTGAAACTAATATTGTTCAAGGACATCCCCTCTGATTCCTTATTTCTCCTCCTCAGTGATGTATGTGTGTATTACTTGCTCCGTCATGTCTGCCTCGTGACCCCATGGACTATAGCCCGTCAGACTCCTCTATCCGTGGATTCTCCATGCAAGAATACTGGAGTGGGTTCCCATTCCCTTCTCCAGGGGATCTTCCAGACCCAGGGATCGAACCTGGGTCTTGCACATTGCAGGCAGATTCTTTACCATCTGAGCCACCAGGGAAGACTAGAAGCAACTATAAAGTAATAAAGTACATTTGAAATATGGTTACTTTTCAAGAATATGATAGCCTAGAGAATAAAAATTATTTTAAAACCTTTGGAAAATTCAAAGCAGTATAAGAATATCAAATGATTGGGCAAAGATTGCTGGTGGGGAAGAGGAGGGCAGTGACTGTAACATGTGAAGCAATTCACAATGTATTTCATTCTTTGAAAGTCAAATGGGCATAAGTAGTTGAATTCAAAGTATATCAGAGGGCTATAAAAAGAGGATGTGGGTTGTGTGTTTGTATGTGTTTGGGCCATGTTGATGAAAATGCATAGAAAAAAATAATTTCAGTTATTTTATTTTAAAAGTCTGTATAATGAATAAGTTGGGTAGATTGAATTCAGGTAGACTTTATCATCCCCTACATATTAAATGCTATATTTGGTATTAAGAATTTTTAAAGATTTAGACATTAGAGGCCCCTCTCAGTTTTGAGGGGGAAACATGTAGGAAAGTTATATAGTCAAGGTGGTTAAGACTATAAGGTGATTCTTCAGCTATCTAAGCACAGAAATAAATACAGCTTCCCTGACCTACACCTGTGCCCACTTTCAGGCGCATGAATGGGGGTTGAAAATTGCTTTGGGGTTTGTTGTTTCCAAGGTACTGTTTTCATGACCTCTTTAAACTGTTTTTGTTCAAACTTGAAATTGTACCTTGGTGATAATTTCGAAGGTAAGAAAATACATATCACAAATATTAGAACAAATTGTGAAAAGCTTACATTTATAGATAGACTCAGCACCAAGAAAATCTAGAACTATAAATTGCTAATTCTGGTTGCTTGTATGACTTAGAGGAGACAACTTATCAAAAATCTTTATCAACTAAGCATTTTTAGAGTAGAAGGGCCTCCCTCCTGCCCTTTTTTTGTGTACAGCACAGAGGATACGTTTTGCACTATGACATAGTAGTGTTTTTCCCTAGTTACCCGTTCTGCATGTCACATAGCTTGTTATTAACCTGGTTATTGAAATAAGATAAATAGAATACTCTCAGCCTTCTGAAGAGGAAAGGAAATGCTTCAAGGTAATTCCTTAATATTTAAAAATCTCATTGGTAATAAATGATAAGTAATTTTTAATAGCTTGCCATATGTTATATTTTTCTCTCCACATCCAAGAGCAGGACCTTATAATAAAACAGACTATTGTAATCTTATAATCTAATTAATAAATATGTCATTTAATTGTAGCCTTTTGTCAATAAAAATAATCAAAATTTGATTTCTCTGTCATTGGTCTTAAATCATAAAGAAATGCGTTCTAATAACCCACTCTTTACTCCTTGCAATTAGTTTGGTCTTATCATTTGCCGCTCATTTTGATCCTACTTGAAATTTTAGGATCAGCTGCATCCGATTAATTAAAAATCAGAGGTACAGCTTATGTTATTTTCAAGAGGAAAGGAACTCTCTGGGGTGCTCAGAATTTCCTCCTGTTGTTTATACTCATTTTAAAAAATGGAATCCTGGCAGCAAATAATACCGCAATCTGTAAGTAATAACCTGTTGGGATGGCTGAAAGGGCAGCAAATTGATGACAATGATGATAATCAATACTGTGGGAGTTGGTAATGTTACATGAATTATTTAGTTTTATATTTCTTTCTTAGGGAAAAAAAAAGTTCAGTGGTTGAGCAAACAAATGTTCTCATTACATCCTGTCAGTCATCTATAACCACACATTGTTGGGTGGTTATTTAGAGAAAGATTATATCTGGAGGAACAAGTACCAACTCAGTGACTTTCCAATAAAACACAGCAAAATTTTGAAAGAGCAGGTTTCTGGGGACAAATCAGCCCCTGTGGCTCCCCAGTAAAGTTTATTATCTCTGAGCCATGCTGAGCAATATTTCTTAAATAAAAGAAAGCTCTGCACAGATCCTCTTGAAAGAGTAGATTGGATATCAGGCCAGTGTGCTGACCTATGGTGACCAGCTGTATTTAAAATTATGAATTTGGTTATGAGTGAGCAAACTCTGGGTCGGTTCAGCTACCTTCCAATTCCTCTCCAGCTCTCCAGCCAGCTCAGGATATTCTACTGAGAATCAAAAGGAAATAGACTATTAAGAAAGACAACTCCTGCTAAGAGGCAAGAGATCTCTCTGGAGGACATTCATGAGGACTCTACCCTCGCGACCTTGCACCTCCCAAAGGCTCCACCTCCTAATGCCCATCAGCTCTGCTGCTGCTGCTAAGTCGCTTTGGTCGTGTCCGACTCTGTGTGACTCCATAGACAGCAGCCCACCAGGCTTCCTTGTCCCCGGGATTCTCCAGGCAAGAACACTGGAGTGGGTTGCCATTTCCTTCTCCAATGCATGAAAGTGAAACGTGAAAGTCAAGTCGCTCAGTCGTGTCCGACTCTTAGCAATCCCATGGACTGCAGCCTACCAGGCTCCTCCATCCATGGGATTTGCCAGGCAAGAGTACTGGAGCAAAGTGCCATTGCCTTCTCTGGCCCATTAGCTCTAGACTTGGATTTCAACGCTTGAATTGGGGGTGGGGGAAGGGCACAAACATTCAGAGCGTAGGTCATTCGAAGGAAGGTGAAAGCAGTTCTGGCCCACATCCTCAGTTGGCTCTGTCTAAAAAACGGGAATACAGTAATAAGGTTCAGGGAATGGGACCAGTTGATCCCTTTCCTGCCCTTTGATGAGACTAGCTCTCTGGAACGGTAAAATTTATAGATTACCATATTTCTCCAGATGTGACCGAAATGACATTTTTATTAGGCATGGAATGGCCTTTTCCAATGAAGTCAGTTCCTGCTGACATTCCTTGTATCAGCATAGTTATTCTGTGATCAAATTAGTAGAACAGTCTGTTTGTTTCACCTAAAAATCAGTCTCAGCTATTAAACACAAATTCTTAGTTAAAAAATCATGGTATTTTATGTTCCAATGTAATATGGTTGATAGCACATGGATAGGCTATTTGTCCATGACAGTTGGTAGAAAGAATTGTAAAAGCCTTAACTAAAATGATAAGAAAAATACTTGCACTAATTTTCTGTAGAAAGAGCAAATATCAAGGCTTATCCCCTAATGTAACCACCTGAATCATTTTCACACGTTTTGTGGTTTTATTTCTCTGGGGTGGGTTGCCATTTCCTTCTCCGAGGGATTTTCCCACCCAGGGATCGAACCAGCATCTCTTGCATCTCCTGCGCTGGCAGGCAGATTCTTTACCAATAGTTCCATCTGGGAAGCGTGTAACTGGTCTTATCCTCTTAACAGGGCCTTTCACTGAGCAAAAGTTTCAAATCTTAATTAGATACAGCTTTACAGTTTTTCCTTGCTTATTGTGCTTTGGGTGTCAAGTCAGAGATCTTTTTGTCTAGTCCTAAATCGTGACGTTTTCTCTATTTTTTTTTTGAAAGTCTTATAATTTTACATTTGTCTCAGATTTATTTTAAATTAGTTTTAAAATAAAATGTGAGGTGTTGGTCTAGGTAATTTTTTTTGCCTATGGATGTCCAATTGCAGCAGCACCATTTATTGAAAAGACTATTCTTTGTTGAATTTCTGTTGCATCTTTGTCAAAAATCATTTGGGTGCATTTGGCGGATCTGTCTCTCGATTCTCTACTCTGTTCCACTGATCTCTGAATGTCAACACTAAACTGTCTTGATTACTGTAGCTAAACTGTAAACCAGGGCATTGGGAACAGAGATTCCTCCCACTTCATTCTTCCATTTCAAAATTGCTTTACTTGTTCTAGAATGTGTGATTTTCCACATAGATTTCTGAATAAGTTTCTGTATTTCTACAAAATAGTCACTGATTTTTATTTCCAGCCTGTAGTCTCTGTGTGGGAGAAGGGAGGGTATTGGTGCTTTCATTCCCTTGTAGCTGCTTTAACTAAAGCTGATAAGTTGAGTTATTCTTTGAAACAGTTTCATTCATTGTTTCTGCACTTGTGTTGCCTCACTCTTCTTAGAAGACTTGTGTAATATAATGAAACATAAGCTAATACTGTGGGTGTAAAGGTTAAATTCTGTATGTCATCTTCATTCCTATAAATGTTATGACCAGCTGAATTTTCTTTTATTCATTTTAAAATTGATTTCCTTACTTAATCACATTTCTCCTTTCTTCCCTTTTCTTGAGCCCACTTTAAAGGATTACGTGAATAAAGAGTTAGCAATAACAATAATGATAATTATAAATCATACAATTTTAAAAGGACTATGCAGACCCTGAGCCTATTGCTTCAAATGTATTAGATATTCACTCAATAATATTGAGGTAAATACCATTATTATAAATATAATATTCAAGATTTTTATTATGTTTCAGTAAAAGGGAGAAGGCAATGGCAACCCACTCCAGTACTCTCGCCTGGAAAATCCCATGGACAGAGGAGCCTGGTAGGCTGCAGTCCATGGGGTCGCACAGAGTCAGACACGACTGAGCGACTTCACTTTCACTTTTCCTTTCATGCACTGGAGAAGGGAATGGCAACCCACTCCAGTGTTCTTGCCTGGAGAATCCCAGGGACGGGGGAGCCTGGTGGGCTGCCATCTATGGGGTCGTACAGAGTCGGATACGACTGAAGTGACTTAGCAGCAAGAGACTAAAAGGTTAAATACAAGCTCCCACTGGCTTAATACACAGAGTTTTATCTCTTGCTTATAGTACATAAGCAGCTTGGGTCAACAAATGGAAAGCTCTGCTCTCCATAATGGCCCAGGAGCCCAGATTGTGGGAGAGTTTGCTGTCCTGTACTACGCCATCTTAAACAAGAGGACTCCTTGGTTCCCAAAGCAATTTATGCTCATAGACAACTGGTGAGGACCAGTTCTACAGTCCTGATCTATTTTAGGGTTAGAAAAAAATAATCTGACTACACATCTAACTCTCACCAAAATGAGAAAAGAATTGGTGTGCCTAACCACTAGACATCTCTACACAGTCTACTTTACAGTTTATAAATGTGTTTTAGCAACTAAGTGATTCTCCAAAATCTAAATGTCCAGTGTGTGACCTTCAGTTCTGGTAAGCTAACCACTTTAGCAAACTGAGCTACTGGGACTTGAACATGAGCCTGTCTGTACTTAAGATGTGACTATTTAGTATGGTTTAGGAACAACTATGGTATTAATAGAAGAATTTGTAATGTGATTTATACTGAAGAATTTAAGATAAACTTTCTAATACTTCCACATATTCTGAGATGGGGTAATGAGAATTACAAAGATCTTCGTCTAGAATAATGCTGTCAAGTCACTGTATCTGTCCAATGTATACTTTCAATGATAGTATAAATTTTGGTTGCTAGATCACATGTCCTGGCACAAATTCTAGTTCTTTGTAGTCATTTCAATATTGGAATCAATTAAAGGCCACAAATACAGTTTTTTGCAAGCACTTGCATACAAAAAATTTAAGGTGCATTCTTAAATTTTTTAAGCCACATGTTTAATGTAGCTAATGATAACTCCAGGAAAAAATAATACCTTACTTATAAAATTTATTTTTATGGCAGGTAACACATAACACATGGTTATAACTTGCAGATTCATGCATTCAATTTATTTATTCAACAACTATTTATGAGCTCCAAATATGTCATGGTCACATTGCTAGGATCTGGGAGTATAGTAATTAAAATAAAGTCCTTCTATCATTGAATGTATGTACTGGTGGGAAAGATAGACAATAAATAAGTAAGTAAAATAGAGAATGTTAGTGAAAATTAAACATAAAAAATGAAACAGGAAAGAGGGCTGAGAAATGTGGGCTCTGATATGTCCAGGAATAGTTTGCCCTTCTCAGGGAGCTGTCTTCAAGCCAAACCTCTGAGTTAAGGAATTAGCATGTCATGTTTTTCTTTCAAGTCTTCAGGAACATCCTCCAGAGTCAAACTGATGATATAGGAATGGTCATGCATAAAGTCCTTTCCCTAGTTAGAAAATTCCTAGATGCTTATGTTAAATAAAACTATACTGTTATCATCATGGAAATATTTATTAAAGTTCTAGTCTCTGGCAGTTATAGATTAGGAAAAAAACATATCAATTAGTTTCATGCTCTACCAGATAATTATATTGTTGAGTAGTAAACAGTTGGTATAAGTGTCACTGAGTAAAGCAAAATGTCAAAGAGACGATGATAAAAAAGGATAGTTGAGAATGACTTTACGTTTATCATATCAGACCCGGCTGTCAGTAACAGGTCAACACACCATCGTGTAGGGGTTAATGCCGTGGATTTCTTTTCTTTCCTAAAATGTAATCTTTTGGTTCAGCAATGATTGCTTTTTCATGAAAATGGACACTGTAAAAACTGAATAGGTTTCTAGAAGCCTTGAGATTCTTCCTTCACCATTATGTAGTTTTCTTTGGGATGAATAACAAATTTAAGGATAAATATTAACTTCTTTAACACTGGGCTGGAGGAAGCACAAGCTGGAATCAGGATTGCCGGGAGAAATATCCATAACCTCAGGTATGCAGATGACACCACCCTTATGGCAGAAAGTGAAAAAGAACTGAAGAGCCTCTTGACGAAAGTGAAAGAGGAGAGTGAAAAAGTTGGCTTAAAGCTCAACATTCAGAAAACTAAGATTGTGGCATCCAGTCCCATTACTTCATGGCAAATGGATGTGGAAACAGTGTCTGACTATTTTTTTGGGCTCCAAAATCACTGAGGATGGTGATTGCAGCCATGAAATTTAAAGACGCTTGCTCCTTGGAAGGAAAGTTATGACCAACCTAGACAGCATATCAAAGGTCCATCTAGTCAAGGATATGATTTTTCCAGTAGTCGTGTATGGATATGAGAGTTGGACTATAAAGAAAGCTGAGTGCCAAAGAATTGATGCTTTTGAACTGTGGTGTTGGAGAAGACTCTTGAGAGTCCCTTGGACTGCAGGGAGGTCCAACCAGTCCATCTTTAAGGAGATCAGTCCTGAGTGTTCATTGGAAAGACTGATGTTGAAGCTGAAACTCCAATACTTTGGCCACCTCATGCGAAGAGCTGACTCATGTGAAAGGACCCTGATGCTGGGAAAGATTGAGGGCAGGAGAAGGGGACAGCAAAGGATGAGATGGTTGGATGGCATCACCAAGTTGATGGACATGAGTTTGGGTGGACTTTGGGAGTTGGTGATGGACAGGGAGGCCTGGCGTGCTGCGGTTCATGGGGTCACAAAGAGTTGGACACAACTGAGTGACTGAACTGAACTGAACTGATTAACTTCTTTTAAAAAATTATTTTTAAAAAATGTGATAAGAACTTTCATATATACAGTTTTAAACTGTAAGTACAAAATTATTTCTCCTGAATTTCCATATGGATCTGAAGGAATAGATGAAATTCAGGAAAATGCTTTATGATAGAAGGGATTATTTTCTAAGCAATTCATCCCAATTTAAGAACAAAGCCTATGAACAAAATTGGAGCTCTTGCCTGGAAAATCCCATGGACGGAGGAGCCTGGTAGGCTACAGTCCATGGGGTCGCTAAGAGTTGGACACGACTGAGTGACTTGACTTTCACTTTTCACTTTCATGCATTGGAGAAGGAAATGGCAAACCACTCCAATGTTCTTGCTTGGAGAATCCCAGGGATGGGGGAGCCTGGTGGGCTGCTGTCTATGGGGTCGCACAGAGTTGGACACGACTAAAGCGACTTAGCAGCAGCAGCAGCAGCAGAGTCAATGACTAGAGACATGTCTACTGTCTCATTATGAAAAATGGGTAAATCAATGTACTTCTACTTCCTCCCACATTAAGTCTCCTAAATTATTGATTTTGTTGCATTTTACTTTTTAATAAACTTTATAATTTTTACATTCTGTTCTGTAACCATAGTTGCAAGAGTTGTTTAGTTAAGGTTTTATATGTAAATCAATTTAATGCTCACCCCCAATCCATTTACCACAGATTTCCTTTCCTGAGTTCTTTGTTTTATATCTGCTCTGGGTTGACTGGATTTCACCTTAAAATAGATCTTTCTTTTCAAGAGGAGCTCATGGGTCCTATGTTCCCTGAGTTATATGTGCTTGAAAATGAATATCTATTTCCTTAATGCATGTAGAGAAAAAAAATGAATAGGAATAAAACTCTCTCTTCACACTTTGTTTTACTTCAAAACTTTGTTGACACTGGCTGTTCAGAGGAACAGTCTGAGATACTTGATTTTTTCCTTCTCATAAAAATTTTTTTCTACCTGCACCCCAATATCAGTTACGTATATGTACTAGAATGTTATTCTTTACCAGTTTTTCCTCTTTTAAGATGAAAATTTGAAAATTAATTTTAGAAAATATACTTGCTTTTGAAAGTTGAAGTATGTTTGATTTACAATATTTTGTTAGTTTCACGTGTACAACAGAGTGAGTCAACTTTAAAATATATATATTTATTTATTTAGTTGCATTGGGTGTGAGTTGCAGCACTCATGATCTTTGCTGTGTGATCTCTACTTGTGGCGTGCGGGCTCAGTGGTTGCCACGCAGACGTAGCTGACCAGCGGCATGTGGGCACTCAGTTTCCTGACCAGGAATCGAAACCACGTCTCCTGCATTGCAAGGTGGATTCTTACAACTGGACCACCAGGGAAATCCCTGATTCAGTATTTTTATAGATTATACTCCATTTAAAGCTTTTATAAAATATTGACTATATTCCCTGTGCTGTATTAAAAAATATATATTTATTTATTTAGTTGCATTGGGTGTGAGTTGCAGCACTCACGATCTTTGCTGTGTGATCTCTACTTGTGGCGTGCGGGCTCAGTGGTTGCCACGCAGACGTAGCTGACCAGCGGCATGTGGGCACTCAGTTTCCTGACCAGGAATCGAAACCACGTCTCCTGCATTGCAAGGTGGATTCTTACAACTGGACCACCAGGGAAATCCCTGATTCAGTATTTTTATAGATTATACTCCATTTAAAGCTTTTATAAAATATTGACTATATTCCCTGTGCTGTACAATACATCCTTGTAGCTTATTTATTTTATAAATAGTTTGTGTCTCTTAATCCCATACCCCTATATTGCTCCTTTCTGTTTCCTTCTCCCTTCTGCTAATCACCAGTTTTCTGTATCTGAGTTTGTATCTGTTTTCTTGTATTCATTCTTTTTTTTTTAAAGATTTCACATATAAAATGATAATACATAGTATTTGTCTTTCTCTGTCTTATTCAGTTAGCATTATTCCCTCCAAGTTCATCGATGTTGTTGCACATGGCAAAATTTTATTCTTTTTTACGGCTGAGTAATAGTCTATTATTGGAGGAGGCAATGGCACCCCACTCCAGTCCTCTTGCCTGGAAAATCCCATGGACGGAGGAGCCTGGTGTGCTACAGTCCATGGGGTCGCTAAGAGTTGAACACAACCGAGCGATTTCACTTTCACTTTTCACTTTCATGCATTGGTGAAGGAAATGGTAACCCACTCCAGTGTTCTTGCCTGGAGAATCTCAGGGACACAGGAGCCTGGTGGGCTGCCATCTATGGGGTCGCACAGAGTCGGATAGGACTGAAGCGACTTAGCAGCAGCAATAGTCTATTATATACATGTCCCACGTATTTTTTCCCATCAATCTGCTGATGGACACTCAGTTTGCCTTCATGTCTTGGCTACTGTAAATAATGCTTCTATGAACACTGGGTGCATGTATCTTTGAATTAGTAACTTCATTTTCTTCAGATACATGCTCAGGAGTGAAACTGTTGGATCATATGGTAGTTCTATTTTTAGCTTTTTGCAGAACCTCCATAGTTTCCCATAGTGGCCACACCAGTGTACATTCCTATCAACTCTACATCCTCTCCAATATTTGTTATTAGTAGTCTTTGTGATGATAGCCAGCTTGAGAGAGGTGAGGTGATATCTTATCGTGGCTTCGACTTGCCTTTCTCTGATGATTAGAAATAGTATCTTTTTATGTGCTGTTAACCATCTGTATATTTTCTTTGGAAAAATATCTATTCAGGTCTTCTACCCAGTTTCTGACTAGGTTCTTTGATATTGAATTGTATGAATTGTTTATATATTTTGGCTATTAACCTATTATATCATTTGAAAATATTTCCTCCTATTCAATAGGCTTCTTTTCATTTTGTTGATGGTTTCCTTAGTTGTGAAAAAGCTTTTAAGTTTAATTAGATCCCATTTGTTTAGTTTTTCCTTTATTTCTTTTGCCTTAGGAGATAGATCCAAAAAAATACTGTGAAGATTTATGCTTGTTCAACATGTGAACTGTAAACAGAGTAGAGAACTCCTCTTTTTCTTTAAATCTTATTTTCTTGTTAGTGTTCTTATCTCTTTTTGTGTCAGTCCTGAGTTTGGCTTTATTCACTTCTCTTTTACTTGCTGCTTCTCTATTTCTTATACAGCTCTTTGTATGTCCTGTAAGTTATGTAATCACCTTTCAAGATGAGGTGCTTTCCTGGTGCACTTCTGTATAGAATGTCTGTCACACAGTCTAATTTGTGCGGACTGTACAGATGGTTGTCTTCATTAGGGAGTCTGGTCTGTGGGTGAAATCAGGCAAGAAAGCAAGACGATTCACATGGTGGGACCCCTCACACCTGCCCTCTCCGTGGGAACCAGAGATGGGGTGGCTCTAGAGCCTCACAGATCCCACTAAAAGGGTTACTTTATATACCACGTAAATTTCCCTTTGAAATATTTTACAATCAAACCCATTTAATTTTGGTTTTTATATACTTTGTGTGTTTTTTTTTTAAAGTTCTATTTCTGTAAAGACCGACAGAGGGCAGCAAACCCTCTTGAGAGAGGAAACCAGCCCCAATAGTGCTTTCTGTCTGCAGTTTATGGGTCTTTTATTTTTTGTCTTGACGTTTCAGTTCCTTTCCCATTATTTTAATGGAGAACACGTGTACACCTGTGGTGGATTCATGTTGATGTATGGCAAAACCCATAAAATATTGTAAATTAATTAGCCTCCAATTAAAATAAATTTAAATTAAAAAAAAAATAAGGCATGAATCCTTAAAATGATTTTTTTTTCTTTTCATACATGCTTACTTTAGTAAGTAAGTAAAGTCACTCAGTTGTGTCCGACTCTTTGTGACCCCATGGACTGCAGCCCACCAGGCTCCTCAGTCCGTGAGATTCTCCAAGCAAGAATACTAGAGTGGGTTGCCAGTTCCTTCGCCAGGGGATCTTCCCGACCCAGGGATCGAACCCGGGTCTCTCGCATTGGAGGCAGACGCTTTAACCTCTGAGCCACCAGGGAAGTCATGCTTACTTTGCCTTTATAATATTAAAATTTGTGTGCCTGTTTTCTACACAAATTTGGATTTGACAGATTTGGACCTTGGAATCTGATCAGGAAAGAAAGAGTTCAAGTATAAGATAATTAGGTAATTTTCTGTCCTCCTTTATTTTAGAAAGGAAGATTTGAATCATAGCTACAATTCTTCTGAAATCATAATGCTTGGATAAAATACAGATTCATGATCTAGATTTCTTCAAGAATATTTTAAATTTGAGATAGAAAAGATATTTTGGTAACTTAAAAAAAATGAAATTAATACTTCATTTTTCCTTTAGCATAATTTTGCCACAGGTTTTATTATTTTAAGAAAAGGATAAAAGAATGAGAGATTGAGGGAGCAAGGATGAGAAAGAAAAAGAGAGAAGATAAACTACTCTTAAAATTACTTAGATACTTTAAAATATCAGATTTGGCAATGTTATTGCATAACATAGGGTTTGATATTAAAAGCATTTAAAAGTCCAGAGAGATATTTCATATTGACAGAATATGAAATCTAACAAGAGAGTATAAAATCATCGATGTTTATGTGAATTACAAGTTTGAAATGTCTGAAATAGAAAATGATGAAAATAGCAGAATATGAGAACAATGTGATCAGGCTGGGGAACTTTTAAGTAGTTCTGGGCAGTGGATAGACTGAGTCGGGAATTAAGGACACCATGGATTTAAATCATGCAATTAAGAAGTTTAAGCATCCATAAAAATAAACATCTAAAAGAGACTGAATATCATTTTCAAAAATTGATGGAACAATCACAGAAACTGACTCTGTAATATCAACCAACCTTAGATATGCAGATGATACCACTCTAATGGCAGAAAGGGAAGAGGAACTAAAAAGCCTCTTGATGAGAGTGAAAGAGAAGAGTTAAAAAGCTGGCTTAAAACTCAACATTCAAAAACACAAGATCGTGGCATCTGCTCCTATCACTTCATGGCAAATAGAAGGGGAAAAAGTAGAGACAGTGACAGATTTTATTTTCTGGGGCTCCAAAATCACTGTGGACAGTGACTATACCCATGTAAATAAAAGACACTTGCTCCTTGGAAGGAAAGCTATGACAAAGTTAGACAGCATATTAAGAAGCAGAGACATCACTTTGCCAACAAAGGTCCATCTAGTCAACGCTATGGTTTTTCCATTAGTCATGTATGGATGTGAGAGTTGGACCATAAGAAGGCCAAGTGCCAAAGAATTGACGCTTTTGATTAAGGTGCTGGAGAAGACTCTTGAGAGTCCTGTGGCCTGCAAGGAGATCAAACCAGTCAATCCTAAAGGAAATCAACCCTGAATATTCACTGAAAGGACTGATGCTGAAGCTGAAGCTCCAATACTTAGGGCACCTGATGAGAAGAATCGACTCATTGGAAAAGACCCTGATGCTGGGAAAGATTGAAGGCAGGAGAAAAGGGTGACAGAGGATAAGATGTTTAGATGGCATCACCAACTCAGTGAATGTGAATTTGAGCAAACTCCAGGAGGCAGCTAAGAACAGGGGAGGCATTGACGCTTTTGATTAAGGTGCTGGAGAAGACTCTTGAGAGTCCTGTGGCCTGCAAGGAGATCAAACCAGTCAATCCTAAAGGAAATCAACCCTGAATATTCACTGAAAGGACTGATGCTGAAGCTGAAGCTCCAATACTTAGGGCACCTGATGAGAAGAATCGACTCATTGGAAAAGACCCTGATGCTGGGAAAGATTGAAGGCAGGAGAAAAGGGTGACAGAGGATAAGATGTTTAGATGGCATCACCAACTCAGTGAATGTGAATTTGAGCAAACTCCAGGAGGCAGCTAAGAACAGGGGAGGCCTGGCGCAAAGAGTAGGACACAACTGAGTAACTAAGCATGATGTGCTATATTTAAAATGTTTTCCTAAAAATACTGTCTTACAGTTTATCAAATTAAATACTCCAAGCTATTTAATTACAGACAACAGAGATAGGACTAGAAGAAATTATAGAATGTGATCAAACTTACACTGAGAAGAAATTGTCCAGTTTTATACAGTTTTTGGAAAGGGAGGATGAAAGTATATAAAGTAAGCATTCAATTTAACAAAGTAACAAATGCACGAGAATAAATCTTAAGAAAGTATAATGTCTAAATTAATAGGAAGAGCAGAAGTGGATGAAACAGAAAACAGACAATTACAAAATTCAAACAGTGAACTGAGCCAAAAAGAAAAATAAAGACCTTAAAAATAATTGGTGTTAGGAGAGGAAATGTAATGCTTGCTAAGAGAAATTGTTAATTAAATATATGATGATTGGGGGGGGAGGAATGGATTGGAGAATCTTGACTATTATATTAATATATTTGGATTTTATAATTTTAGATAGAATGGATAATTTCTAAGAAAATGCAAAGTACCAAAAACAGAATAAAATATTTCAAACTTAAGTGGCCAAAAATAGGAAGATACTTTAAAAGTATTCTAGTTTGATCTAAAATTATGGAAATTGGTTTGTAACTTAAAGAGAAACCTTTATCAAACTTTCAAGTAAAGTTAATTGCAGTGTTATTTAGTCTTCTTGATGATAGAAAAAGTTAGAAATTTTCTCAGTCTGGTTTGTTTGCTGGCCTATCTCTAATCCCAAAACTGAACCAATGGCAAAATTAATAGTAAAAAATACAGTCCACACTTAATTCTAAACAAAGATGTAAATTCAGTTACGCATTTAAAGAATTACATAGTGGCAAAGTAAAGGTTATCCTTTAATGATTTCCTTTTTGCTTCCTGAAATTTCTTAGCCCTTTTCTTAACCTTAACTCTTTTTCAAAATGCTTTGCCCAGTTTCTGTGCCACCTGCTCAGTATTTTCACTCTTCATCATGTAACCCATATACATGATTGCTTTCATATCACTTTGTTTTCCCGCTAAATAGTAAGTAGGGGAACTTAACATTATTTGTTATATTTTAGATGATACATGTGTGTATTTGTCTTCCTGCAATATTGTATTCCACTTGAGGATAAAGATATAGTTCTATATGCCTTTGTATTACTTATAATACCTAGCATGGGAGCTGGTAATATAGTAGCTATTTAAGTAATGCTTACTGAGTTTAATTAGGTTGAAAATTAGAAAAGGAAAAGAAGGAAAATATTTAATTAAAAAGGTCATAGAAAAGAAGAGAGAGGATAAGAGTTCATAACGATGTTTCCTAAGGATGTGGCACATAAGTGCCTGAAACTTCATAAATGTCCAAATGAGTAAGCGAATATTATGCAGGAGTTAAAGTAAAATTATTTTCCCCATCCCTCAGTCTCATGAATATAACCACAGCTAAAAGCATTGTATCCTTATATAAATATTTTATTAGAAGGTTTTTGCCATTGTTTTCTAACACATGTGAAGACGCTGACACATGTGAAAGTGGCTAGAAAACAAGAGACATTCCCTTCTTTCCTGAGTGCCATTATTGCTGAGGCCTCCTAAATAAAAATGCATAGGAATCTAGGCACAAAACCCAGTCGACATCATTTAATTTCCCACAAAGAACATGACACTTGTTTTCAGTCCCAGTCTTAAAAAATGTTTCATTACAGTATCATAGAGATAGTTACATCACCTTAAAAATCCCATGCTGTACCTATTCATCCCCCCAGGCCCAAATTTCCTCAAATCCCTGGCAATCCACTGATTTTATTTGCCTTCATAGTTTTGAATGTCATATACATGAAATCATACAGTACATTGCATTTTCAAATAGGCTTCTTTCACTTTGCAATGAAATTGTCTTTTAAACTTTCCCCATAGCAATGAGTTAGCATTTCTATGTTCCACATCCTTGCCAGCATTTGGTATTAATATTTTGGATGTGAGCTGCTCTGAAAGATGTGTAGTAGTAATTCACTGCTGTTTTCATATGTAAATTGCTAATGACATAATACTGAGGATCTTTTCATATACTTATTTGCCACCTGTATGTCTTCTTTGGTGGGGTATCTGTTCAAATTTGTTGTTCATTTTTAAATTGAGTTGTTCATTTTCTTGTCTTTGAGTTTTATGATTTCTTTGTATATTTTGGATATTGGTCCTTTATTACAAATATGTTTTGAAAACATTTTCTCCCAGTCTGTGGCTTGTCTTTTCATTCTCCTAACAATATCTTTTATACAGTAGAACTGTGTTTTAAAAGCAAAATTTTAAGACAATTTTTAGAGCAGTTTTAGGTTTAGAATAAAATGAGAAGAGGGTGCAGATTTCTCATTCACCCCCTGAAACTGTGTATTTTTAAACAATATAATTTATAGGCAAATAGGGTCCAGACCCAAGGTCCTATCTCTAGGGAGGTGATGAGGTCCATCAAGTCACTTGGGGGCTTGTCAGCAGAATCAGTGACCCCACACTAATGGCTGTACATGTCTGTCTATGTTTCCTTTGGGTTTTTCCTTTGTCAGCAAAAGGAACTAAATTAGGGTATTACTCTAAAACTGGCTTCAAGCCCAAATTTGTAAGAGATTTTTGCTTGCAGTTTTACTGTTTCCCTTTTCTTCTTTCCTTTTGAATAAATTCCAGGTGAACTTTTTGTATTCATTAACTCTAGGTATGTCTGGAAGCAGAAAATACCTAATGGGAAAAGACCTATTAATTTTCTTACCAGTCTGCCGTCAGCAGAAAATGTCATGTCGTGCGGCAGACTTGAAAACTCACCTAAGGTACGGGAGGACGCTTACTGAGGTGTATCAGTGTCAGTGCACCTGCATCCTGCCCGAGAAGCCAAAGATTAAACCATCTGACTCTTAAGTATTAAAAACATGCAAAATAGAGCCAGCAACATAAGCTAGTCCCTTCCAGCCGAATACATTTGATTTGCAAAGTGTATAAAATGTTTTCACACTCTGAAATCATTTTCAGATATTATATTCAACAATTTCCTGAAATGGTTAGCAGTTCCTTTAAAGAGATAATCACCAGCCCTCGAGCTGTGTGGCATGAAAATATGTATATACAAGAACTATTTCAAAGGGCAGAATACAAATAGATCTGGTTGTGTCCCACATATCATCAGACAATTGCTTCCTCCTAATACATATTCTCCTACTGGGGAAAGGCACACAACCCTTGTCTGCTCTATTATATATTTCTGACCCACTCCAGTCTCCTCTTAGAGCTTCTGAAGTGAAAAATACATTTAAGGGCAATTACAGGAGTAAATATGTATTTGTACCATTTAATTTTAGTTACAGTGTGCTGAGCTTTCTGTTTAGAAATGGCATGAGAGTCCTTCTTTTGATGCATGTAGTAACTAACTCTGCTTTTTTTTCTTCTTAATATGAAGATAGCAAAATGTAGTTTTATCACTAATGGTTTCTCTCTGTTTCTGCATCTATGTCTACATTTTATAATTACATAATTTCCATACCTCATTGCCCCTACATGAATCTATAGTTTTATCTTTCATGTAGATGCTGTCCCAAGATTCCAGGCCTTAATGCCATTATTCTGGACATTGATCGTGGCTGTGAAGAAATCACCATTTTGGACTCAGATGTGACTCAGCCCTTGTACTGTTTTGCTGAGGCTGCCATAAGTAAGTGCCACAGACTGGGCGGCTTAAACAACCTAAGTTTATTTTCCCACAGTTCCGGAGGCTATGAGTCTAAGATCAAGATGTCAGCAGGGTTGATTCCTTCTGAGGGACATGAGAAACAATTTCTTGCAGGTCTCCTTCTTTGCTTTAGAGGCGGTTGTGCGCTCTCTGTGTTTTCATATCAGCTTCCCTCCATCTGTATCTTTATCCAAATAGTCCTATTCTTATAAGGACACCAATCATATTGGATTAAAGCAAACAAACACCAGTGACCTTATCTTAATTACCTCTACGGAAACCCTATCTGCAAATACTGTCACATTCCAAGGTACCTGGGGTTAGGATTTCAACCTATGAATTTCCTGCTAGGCTATTGTTACGGGGCATTGGTGGGGGTGATCTCTGAATAGGGTCTGACAGCTTTGATACCGTCTTGGAATGGTTTTTCCTTCCTGGTGGAGCACAGCACTAATAGGTTAACATTCTTGCTTGTAAGCATCTTTGGTATGGCCTTTATGTCTTTCTTAAAACACAGTTGCATAGGCACTGAGAGTGAATAAAATCTGCAAATTGCTTGTTTAAATTTCCCGTCTTTTAGGAATCTGTTTTTGGTTTTTGTGTCTTTAATGACAGATGCTTTTTGCTTTATATTCCAAATAACACACAATAAAATCCTAGTGGGATTTCAGCATGGGTTCCCAGGGTTTTGTTTTCTTCAAGGAAAGAACTATAATATGAATAAACTTTGTCACTTGTCACACAAATAACCTACAGGAAATTGCAATGACATGCTTTTTTAATCACTAGAGTTACGATACAGGATCCTGGCAACCTCCAGTAGTGGCTGAATAGTTTATTTACTGTCATTGGTAGTGATAATAACAATAAAAATAGCTCATGTACTTTAGCATCTTTGATATTTTAATCCCTGCCATCATCATTCTTTCTGATGCTCATCTATCCATCTATCTGTCTATCCAGCTTGATTGAGGTATAACTGACAAGTAAAATGGTAAGATATTTATGTCTACAACATAATTATTTGATACAGAGGAATGTCGTAACAGAAGTAATTCCATGGAATTAACTAACACATCGTACATCACGTATTTATCTGCCTTTTTTTGGAGGGGGCATGGCAAGCAACATGTGGCATCTTAGTTCCCAACCAGGGATCAAACCTGTGTCCCCTGAACTGGAACTGCAGAGTCTTAACCACTGGATTGCCAGAGAGGTCCCTATCTCCTTTTGGTTTTGGTGTGGACTTTTTTTTTTTTTAAATTTTTGTTGTTGGCAAAGTAATGTCTCTGCTTTTTATTTTATTTATTTATTTTGGTAAATTAATTCATCTATTTTAATTGGAGGCTAATTACTTTACAATATTGTAGTGGTTTTGCCATACATTCACATGAATCAGCCATGGGTGTACACGTGTTCTCCATTCTGAACCCCCCTCCCACCTCCCTCCCCATCCCATCCCTCAGGGTTATCCCAGTGCACCAGGCCCGAGCACTCTGTCTCATGCATCGAACCTGGACTGGTGATCAGTTTCACATATGTTAATATACGTGTTTCAATGCTATTCTTTCACATCATCCCACCCTCACCTTCTCCCAGAGTCCAAAAGTCTGTTCTTTACATCTGTGTCTCTTTTGCTATTTTGCATATAGGGTCATCATTACCATCTTTCTAAATTCCATATATATGTTCTATTATATTCTATTGGACCCACTCCAGTGTTCTTGCCTGGAAAATCCCAGGGACAGAGGAGCCTGGTGGGCTGCCATCTGTGGGTCGCACAGAGTCAGACATGACTGAAGCGACTTAGCAGCAGCAGCAGCAGCAGCAGCATACTATATTGGTGTTTTTCTTTCTGACTTACTTCACTCTGTATAATAGGCTCCAGTTTCATCCACCTCATTAGAACTGATTCAAATGCATTCTTTTTAATAGCTAAGTAATATTCCATTTATATGTACCACAGCTCTTTTAAAATTAATTAATTAATTTATTTTTTGGAGGCGAATTACTTTACAATATTGTATTGGTTTGGTCATACATTAATAGATTGTTTTCTTAACTCTTCAGCTGCTCTTATGTTATCCTAATTTATTATATGGAAATTAACATAAATTTCATAAAATTTTGTGGTAATATTCAGAATAAAATCTTTCTACATTTTCCTTGTTTCATAATTTCTTAAACTAATAGTTAGAATTTATTACACTTCATAAGCTGTTACTCTAAGTTCCTTAATATTCTTCTTTCTCTATTTTGTAACTATTTATTGAAAAACTTGCTATATATCACATATTACTCTGCTTTCAAAAATCTTCCCTTTAGGGAACTAAACTAAGACCTAGATAAGCACATCCTAATTGCCATATTTCCTACCTTTTCATCTGCTTTGCCCTTGAATTTTTAGGCAGTGATAAATCATATATGTGAATCAGATGGAGTCCATCACTTTGAGTTAGTTATAATCTATCACAGAGCTCAGGTAACAGAAAATGTGCAGAAATAATTCTAATCATTAATGTCCGTTAATAAGGTTTTACTTTGTAAACATGGGGACATAATATAATTTCTCCCTCTCTCAGAGTTATCTGAAAGTTATAGTCTAATTAGTTTGTCTGGTCAGGATATGTAGAGACATATTTTGCATATTTGCTACCATACATATATATGCACGTATGTATACAATTTCTGGGCTTCCCTGGTGACTCAGAAGGTAAAGATTCTGCCTGCAGTGCAGGTGTCCATGGTTTGATTGCTGGGTCAGGAAGATCCCCTGGAGATAGGAATGGCCACGCACTCCTGTATTCTTGCCTGGAGGATCCCAAACAATATCTGTATTATGTGTCTTTGCATCTGTTTGTATGTGTGTGTCTAACAGGTGAATTAGCAAAATAAACATATACCATTTTATTCGAAATCTATAAGAAGAGATGATTTGCTCTGCCACCACCAGTTAATTAAGACAAAAGTAAATGAATATTAAAGATGAAACCAGAATAAAGTTTACTTTTCGCTCTTCATATTTACAGATATTGTTGAAGTCACTATTTATTTTTTAATTTTTTTATCTGCTCTGATTGCTGTGGCCCAAACTTCCAAAACTCTGTTGAATAGTAGTGGTGAGAGTGGGAACCCTTGTCTTGTTCCTGACCCTATTAGAGGAAGTGCTTTCAATTTTTCACCATTGAGGATAATGTTTGCTGTGGGTTTGTCATATACAGCTTTTATTATGTTGAGGTATGTTCCTTCTATTCTTGCTTTCTGGAGAGTTTTAATCATAAATGGATGTTGAATTTTATCAAAGGCTTTCTCTGCATCTGTTGAGATCATCATACAGTTTTTATTTTTCAATTTGTTAATGTGGTGTATTACACTGAATGATTTGTGGATATTGAAGAACCCTTGCATCCCTGGGATAAAGCCAGGGATGGTCACATAATTCAAAAATAAAAAACATCTTCACATAGCAATAAGTGATACAGACAAAGTTGAAAGATTACAAACTGGTAAAAAATCATTTGGCAGCTTTATATGACTGTGTGGCTTGTGATACTTTGCATTTGTATAGTGGCTTATGGTTTATAGTGACATAATTAAATAATTTAAATACATAATTGATATTTAAATGCATATGTTTTGACTCCCAACTAAACAGAACTCTGGAAGCCAATATATTAATATGATCTTGGTCATGATGTATGATCTTTTTAATATGTTGTTGGATTCTGTTTGCTAGAATTTTGTTAAGGATTTTTGCATCTATGTTCATCAGTGACATTGGCCTGTAGTTTTCTTTTTTTGTGCATCTTTGTCAGGTTTTGGTATTAGGGTGATGGTGGCTTCATAGAATGAGTTTGGAAATTTACCTTCCTCTATAATTTTCTGGAAGAGTTTGAGTAAGGTAGGTGTTAGCTCTTCTCTAAAATTTTGGTAGAATTCAGCTGTGGAGCCATCTGGTCCTGGGCCTTTGTTTGCTGGAAGATTTCTGATTACAGTTTCAATTTCCATGCTTGTGATGGGTCTGTTAAGATTTTCCATTTCTTCCTGGTTCAGTTTTGAAAAGTTATACTTTTTAAAGAATTTGTCCATTTCTTCCAAGTTGTCCATTTTATTGGCATATAGTTGCTGATAGTATTCTCTTATGATCTTTTGTATTTCTGTGTTGTCTGTTATGATCTCTCCATTTTTGTTTCTAATTTTGTTGATTTGATATTTCTCCCTTTGTTTCTTGATGAGTCTGGCTAATGGTTTGTCAATTTTATTTAACTTCTCAAAGAACCAGATTTTTGCTTTGTTGATTTTTGCTATGGTCTCTTTTGTTTCTTTTGCATTTATTTCTGCCCTAATTTTTAAGATTTCTTTCCTCCTGCTAACCCTGGGATTCTTAATTTCTTCCTTTCTAGTTGCTTTAGGTGTAGATTTAGGTTATTTATTTGACTTTTTTCTTGTTTCTTGAGGTAAGCCTGTAGTGCTCTGAACCTTCCCCTTAACACTGCTTCTACAGTGTCCCATAGGTTTCGGGTTGTTGTATTTTCATTTTCATTAGTTTCTATGCATATTTTGATTTCTTTTTTGATTTCTTCTGTGATTTGTTGGTTATTCAGCAGCGTATTGTTCAGCCTCCATACGTTGGAATTTTTAATAGTTTTTCTCCCCTGTAATTGACATTTAATCTTACTGCGTTATGTGTACAGCTTTCTTATCCATTCATCTGCCGATGGACATCTGGGTTGCTTCCATGTCCTAGCTCTTGTAAACAGTGCTGTGATGAACATTGGGGTATACGTGTCTTTTTCAGTTCTGGTTTCCTTGGTTTTGTGTGTGATTTTTAAAGTCTACTCTCTCAGCAAATTTCAGTTAAACAATACCATATTATCTGCTATAGTCACTGTGTTGCACATCAGATGCTCAGAACTTACTCATCTTATAAACAAAAGTCCATACCCATTTACCAACTTCTTCCTTTACCCATGCCCCCTCACAGCCAGTTTTCTACTCTCTGTTTTTGTGAGTTGACTTTTTTTAGATTCCACAATAAGTGATACCATTTAGATTATATTAAAATTTAATAAATAAATAATAATGCCTTATTTTCAGAAGACAAGAGACTGGGCCACAGAGAAGTTAGTTGGCTCAGCCTATTGCACACAGAGTTGAGACTTGAATTTGGTGCACCTCCCTCCAAAGCCCGTGCCCTAACATATTAATATATTGGCTTCCAGAGTTCTGTTTAGTTGGGAATCAAAACATATGCATTTAAATAGCAATTATGTAATTATGTCACTATAAACCATAAGCCACTATACAAATGCAAAGTATCACAAGCCACACAGTCATATAAAGTTGCCAAATGATTTTTTACCAGTTTGCCATCTTTCAACTTTGTCTGTATCACTTATTGCTATGTGAAGGTGTTTTTTATTTTTGAATTATGTGACCATATTAGTCTATCTTTTTTCTCATTGCTTCTGGTATGGTGGTACTGTAATGTGTGCTGACTTCCACATGGAAAAACAAACTTTTCTGAACATGACATTATAGTACTTAAAAGCTGAAATCAAATTGAAAACAATATAAATAGAGACTAAAGCTGAGTAGAGTTAGCAGAAACAAGTGCAAAAGCCCACAAAAAGAGTTGCTTACCTCTAAGATGAGAACGACGTGACGAAAATAGTTTGGGAGTGAAACATCCTTGTTGTGCTCATGAGGGAAAAATGAAGTGAAAATACCAGCAACTGTACCTTTGGGGCCCGGTAAAGTTAACTAACTGCAGAATATGTTAAAATGATAAATCACTCTGCAAACACAGGGTATTATAACTCACAGTGTCAGATGAAGGTGCTATCTGAGATATATCTGCCAATGTTTCCACATGATGCTGATCATTTCCTCTAAAGGGACAGAAAACAGAGATAGAGGTAAGTTGTACTCCTTCTTCAGCATTTTTTTTTTTTGCATCAGTCAAAATCTATCAAACAGCCAAGTGCAGTGAGAGGCCATGTGCACCAGAACAAAGGAGGATTTGCTAGAACTCTTTTATCTGAACTGACTTAGAGGGAGAGTTTGTTGTGTGACTTCATGGTAATCCCACAACAGCTGTACTCAACATGTGTGCATGCTTTCTCTCCAGCTTTGGCCTTGAATACATTTTCATCATCTTCAGAAATCACATCCATTTTTAAAAGATGAGAATGCCTCAGTTTCACAAATGCAAAAAAAAAAAAAAGTTACACAGATTGTGAAGGAACTGTCCACTGAGAGTCTGAAAAATAAACAGCATTGGAATACTTGAAATACACAAAGGACGTTTTGAGACTCCCTTGAATTGAACATTAATCTAGAGACAAAACTTTACTCTTTTATTTATTAAAGACGTATGGAGGTTTCAGTTAAGCACAGAGAATGCAAAAACAATAATTCAGAGGTGCAAATTTGGTGCAGTTTGTTCTGGTATGTTTATGAAAATCCTTGCATGTATATTACAAAATCTCCTGCTACATTATGTTCAGTACCTGGGCAGTAAAGTGAAGACAAGTGGCTCTGACACGTATCAACCCTGTTACTTGCCTTTCTAAGCCTTAAATTTGGTCTCTATAAATTTATTCACAGATTGGTTTTGAAAGGTACATAAGGTGATATCAAATTTGTCAGCCTAGTGCCAGGCACACAGTGCCCTCAATGAAAAACCAGCATGAGAGCTATTCATTAGCCTTTTTAGAATTTTTAATCACAACATTTTTTATCCACTCATATTTTTGTGTTCTATTTAGTTTTTGGAAGCAACAATTAATTTGTTTTAATGAAATCTCTTGTTTTAATGAAGGTGATATATACATATGTATCACCTTCATAATTTCAACAGATCAAAGATTCATTCTTTCAGTAATATTTAATTCCTTTAATTCCTTACTCAGTGTAAGTAAACTTTGCATATATTACATTAGTTAAGCCTCTCCAGAAACCTAAGAAGTAGATAGTAATGACTTCATTTCACAGGTGAATAAAGTAGCCACAGAAAAGTTAATTGACTTATAGCTTGTTTCACAGAGAGTTGAGACTTGAATTAGGTGCATCCAACTCCAAGATTCATGCTATACATCAGTTCAGTCCCTCAGTTGTGTTCAACTCCTTGCTATCCCATGGACTGCAGCACACCAGGCTTCCCTGTCCATCATCAACTCCCAGAGCTTGCTCAAACTTATATCATCGAGTTGGTGATGCCATCCAACCATCTTATCCTGTGTTGTTCCCTTCTCTTCCTGCCTTCAATCTTACCCAGCATCAGGGTCTTTTCCAATGAGTCAGTTCTTGACTCAGTGGCCAAAGTATTGGAGCTTCAGCTTCAGCATCAGTCCTTCTGATGAATATTCAAGACTGATTTCCTTTAGGATTTGCTGGTTTGATCTTGCAGCCCAAGGGACTCTCAAGAGTCTTTTCCAACACCACAGTTCAAAAGCATCAATTCTTCAGCATTCAGCTTTATTGTCCAATTCTCACATCCATACATGACTAGTGGAAAAACCATAGCTTTGACTAGATGGACCTTTGTTGGCAAAGTAATATCTCTGCTTTTTAATATGCTGTCTAGGTTGGTCATAGCTTTTCTTCCAAGGAGCAAGTGTCTTTTAATTTCATGGCTGCAGTCACCATTTGCAGTGATTTTGAAGCCCAAGAAAATAGTCTGTCAGTCTTTCCACTGTTTCCCCATCTATTTCCCATGAAGTGATGGGACTGGATGCCATGATCTTAGTTTTTTGAATGTTGAGTTTTAAGCCAACTTTTTCACTCTCCTCTTTCACTTTCATCGAGAGGCTCTTTAGTTCCTCTTCACTTTCTGCCATAAGGGTGAAATACTTAGTATAACTTATTGTTTTCCATATAGTTTCTGTTAGTTGGAGGAGGTCATGTCAAAAAGATATGGATTTGAATAGCTATTATATCATTGTTCTTTTATTTCCCATTAAAGCCATAGTTCCAAGAAGTCAAGAATGTTTTATGGACACTATATGGCCCCTAGTAACTCCTCAATAAATATATGTTTAATAAACAAATAGAATAGGAAGTTATATATGATCCCCAACTTTTTATGAAGTTGATATAAAAAATTGTACTATAAAGAATTAAGAGAAGGTAGGGATTCCCTTGTAGCTTGCCTGGTAAAGAATCTGCCTGCAATGCAGGAGACTCCAGTTGGATTCCTAGGTTGGAAAGATCACCTGGAGAAGGGATAGGCTAACCACTGAAACTCCAATACTTTGGCCACTTGATGTGAAGAACCAACTCATTGGAAGAGACCCTGATGCTGGGAAAGATTGAAGGCAGGAGGAGAAGGGGATGACAGAGAATGAGATGGTTGGATGGCATCACTGATGTGATGAACATGTATTTGAGTAGGCTCTGGGAGTTGGTGATGGACAGGGAAGCCTGGCATGCTGCAGTCCATGGGGGTCACAAAGAGTCGGACATGACTGAGTGACTGAATTGAAATAAACTGAACCCACTCCAGTATTCTTGGGCTTTCCTGGTGGCTCAGACAGTAAAGGATTTGCCTGCAATGCAGGAGACCTGGGTTCGATCCCTGGGTTGGGAAGATCCCCTTTCAGAGGGCATGGCAACCCACTCTAGCATTCTTGCCTGGATAATCCCCATGGACAGAGAAGCCTGGTTGGCTACAGTCCATGTGGTCACAAAGAGCTGGACATGACTGAGCGACTTAGCACAGCACAGCACAGGGAGGAGAATGATGTCAGATGGAGTGTTAAGAGAAGAGAGTATGAGTTAGTGTGTGGGACCTGTTGGTTGGGGAGGATAGAACAAGGAGAATGGAGGGCACTTTCCATGAATACATGCTCAAGATAGATGGCTTGAATAATTCCTCCACGTGGCTAGAAAAAATAATACCAGATGGTAATTGCAGCCTGATTTCTTGAACGTGAGGCAAAGTGGGTTGACATTACCCTGTAGAGATGGAGGGTGGAACTAAAAAGGGAGTCCATGGAATTCTCCAGGCAAGAATACTGGAATAGGTAGCCATTTTCTTCTGCAGGGTATTTTCCTGATCCAGGGATCAAACCTAGGTCTCCTGCATTGCAGGCAGATTCTTTATCATCTGAGCTACCAGGGAAGCCCCGAAAGGGAATGCAGGAATCAAATGGTTATTCAGAGCCTTTAGAGCAATCTTCTTTCTTTGACCTAATGTGCTCTGGTATTGTGTCAGTATAATCTAGGGATGCTCGCTATTAGTTCTATTGATACAGATGCCTAGTACCCTCTATAAATACTGAGACATGAAGTGATGCAGCTGTCTTCAAAGAAAAGGAAAGGCAATGGTTTCCTTACTCCTTGCAGAGCTTTCTTTCTGTTCAAGGGGAAAGATTCCTTGTAGTTATTTGTGATGCAGTTTTTCTGAGGAAGGATGGGCTGGGAGATAAAACTGCTCACATTTTGTTGGGCAAAGCACTGCCCATGGGGGCTATGCTGGCCCTCGGCGCTTCTTTCACATTTCCAGAGGTCAGGGCTCTTTGTTTTCAGGAGTGTGGCACTGCTTCTGAGGAAGCACAGCAATGCTTCTTGGCAAGCACCTGTTCTGAGCAGGAAATCCAGATGGAGAAGGAGAATTATTTTTGTGAAAATACAGTAGGTTACACCGATCATTGCCCTCTCCACATGTGGAAGACAAGGGGTGTAAAATCCTGAACACTGATTCATTTTGATCTGCCTGATTGTATGTTTCTTAGAGTGTGTTTAGTGCCTTGTGGCTAGAATATTCTGTGCTACTTTGTGAGTACTAAATGTGCTGTGATATTTACTGAAGTTATTTGTTTGTCTCTCTTATCTTAATGAAAACATGCATTTGTCCATCTAGACCTCACTCACACCTGCCTTCACTGTTAAGTTCATGGATATGGAGGCTTTCATAACTCTCAGGAATGCTCTTGTTAACACACTGCAGTCACCAGCCACAGGGAGGTTCAGTCAGTGTCTCAGGACGGCTAGAAATCTCTTTTTCTCTGCTCTGAATCCCAAAGATAATTTCCATACCTTTCTTATTGGTCACTTATAGTAGTTCCTTGACTTAAAAAAAAAAATTATTTCCTCCTCACCTTCTCTGCTGCCACATTCTCCATATGTCTCACATTCTGGCTACTCTCTTCCAGTCTCTGCAGCTGCTTTTCTTTATCTCCACCCCTTAAATGCTGGTATTCTTTAGGGTCCCCTCTCTGGTTCTCTGACTCCTCATAGGGAACTGCATTTACCTCTGCATGGTGCTGCTGCTTCTGCTAAGTTCCATCAGTTGTGTCTGACTTTGTGCAACCCCAAAGACAGCAGCCCATCAGGCTCCCCCGTCCCTGGAATTCTCCAGGCAAGAGTACTGGAGTGGGTTGCCATTTCCTTCTCCAGTGCATGAAAGTAAAAAGTGAAAGTGAAGTAACTCAGTCATGTCCAAATCTTCTAAATTCCTGCTTTTCAGTTCAGTTCAGTCGCTCAGTCGTGTCCGACTCTTTGCAACCCCATGAATCACAGTACGCCAGGCCTCCCTGTCCATCACCAACTCCCAGAGTTCACTCAGACTCACGTCCATTGAGTCCGTGATGCCATCCAGCCATCTCATCCTCGGTCGTCCCCTTCTCCTCCTGCCCCTAATCCCTCCCAGCATCAGGGTCTTTTCCAATGAGTCAACTCTTTGCATGAGGTGGCCAAAGTACTGGAGCTTCAGCTTTAGCATCATTCCTTCCAAAGAAATCCCAGGGTTGATCTCCTTCAGAATGGACTGGTTGGATCTCCTTGCAGTCCAAGGGACTCTCAAGAGTCTTCTCCAACACCACACTTCAAAAGCATCAATTCTTCGGTGCTCAGCCTTCTTCACAGTCCAACTCTCACATCCATACATGACCACAGGAAAAACCATAGCCTTGACTAGACGGACCTTAGTCAGCAAAGTAATGTCTCTGCTTT